>JABUQX010050502.1:57500-72500 GCA_015478945.1 Trachelipus rathkii
TATATATATTTTTATAAACGCTTTGTTTGTCCCTTGTGCTTTTACCTTTACTTTAATATAAATTAATTCATATCAATAGTATCCTTTTATAAGGGTAATTGTATTCTTGTTTTATGCCCTGTTTATAAAAATGCTAAATATGCTAAAAAAATCCCGCATGTCGAATGTCTAAATCCACTGGCTTTCATAACTGTCTTTGCATTAATGTGCACCTCTCCTTGCTTGCCTTGTGAATGTTCACCTATATGTACCTATGTTGCCGAGAGTTTGCAAATCATTCTTCCTATCGCAGGGTGAAGAAGTGGATGCCAAGTGTAGTATCGTCTACATTCAATAATAGATAGTGACTATTGGCAATAACTAAACATGTATGTGTTTCAACCTCACAAATCTTAATCTCTTATTTACTCCGTTTCTTTTCTTTTTTTTTTTTTTTTGATTAATAAAATATAATTATATAATTTTCCATATATATATATACTATATATTAATATATATATATTAATATAGTATTAGTATATAGTATATATATATACTATATATATAGTATTATATATATAATATTATACGGTATATATATATAATTATACCGGTATGTATATATATAATGTGAACCGGTATAGCTATATGCAACTTAGTTATCTATATATTAGATAGAAAAATATGTGAAATATATATTATATATATATATATTTATATTATATATATATAATATAGGTAATATATATATTCCGTATATATTATATATATATATATATATATATAGTATATATATATAATATATACTATATATAATATATATATATAATATATATATATATATTATACGGTATACTATTATATATATATAATATATATCGTATTTATATATATATAATATTATATATATATATATATATATATATATATAATACTATATATTATATATATATATTGTTAAAATTATAATTTAAACATTTGAATATCAATTGTTAAAATATTAATTTATTTTTAACTTTTTATTTTTAAATCATTACACTTAAATTTAGTAGAACGTTATTTCAATTGTTTCCCTGTAAATATTTTAACCAATTGAGGCAAGGCGCATATGTAATTCGCGCAGACTCGCTTTCTTGATCCATCAATTTATTATATAAAAAAAAAAAACAAGGCTGATAAAGTTAGTACTTGTGACCATCGTTCTATAAGTTGTAATTTGTTTATAGCAACTTCTAAATTGTTAAACATATAAAAGTGCAAGTTCTACTTTAATTAGACTATAATACTATAATCCCAACCTAGTTTATGTTGGGAAAATATTTATGAAATACTTTTCTCTAATTGAAATTCCTTAAGTTAAAAATAAAGAACGGCAATATCGTTCTGAAAGTCAAGATTAATTTTTTGAAACTAATCTCGATTAATGCTCCTATCTTGTGATTTTCAATGCACAGGGATCTCTGTAATGTATGATTTATTATTTCGAGTAGAAGCCTGGCCAGGAGCTGTTTTGGGTAATAAATTGGTAGGTCCTATGCATATAAAGTTGCCGTAATTTTCTTATAAGGTAAAGAAACTTTATATTTCCTTATAGTGTTAATCAGTTTGTTATTTTTAAATAATCTTTCCAAGAAGTAATAGTTCAAATTTGTTGAGTCTTGGTGATTAGATTTCATAACTTACAAAGTTAACATATATTTTTTTTTCAAAAATTAATTTTCAACTCAGAAAAGTTTCTATTTTCGTATCGAGAATTGCATTACGTATTGTTCTTAGAAAGATCGATATTTTCAATATCGATAGTGGAGCGATATTGCCCTGTTCAATATTTGTATCGAGTATGTATCGATATATCGATTACATATCGATATTATAAATTATTCACGAAGGCTGAATGTAAATTTAAGTGTGAATTTTGTTAAATTGACATGGATTTTTAAGCATTTCTAAGTGTTAAATACTATTATAAAAATGTGATAGTGTTAGTAATTGGTGATAGGATAGTTTATAATAATCATATATTAAAGCAAATTTATGCTAAAATTAGAAATTAAGTTTGTTTACAAGCAGTACATGCGTGCGAATAGGCTATAGCTATTGAAAATTATAAAGCTGCCTATTTAATGAATTTGGATTTCATTTATTGGTTAAGAAAATTATTAATATTAAGGTACAGTAATTAAATTATGCTACAAATAGTAAATTTTATTATAGGCTAAGTTGATATACCTAATCAAAATTATGGGCCTAACTGATGAAGAAGCTCAAGCCTTAAGCTCTTGTAAAGCTTCTGTTAAAGTTTTGATAAGAAAAAGAGCTATTTCTAAAGCAAAAATTACTAATAATTGAAGTTAACTGCTTTTGGTAATGAAAATAAATTAACAGAGCCTCTATTTAGAGCTGTAAATACTGATATTGAGAAAGAAGTCTATTCTATTAAAAGTTTGGATGAAGAGATTGTCATGACTGTTGTCTGATAATAATGTAGATAATTTAGATCCTTCTTATTTTAATTCTGAGCTTGAAGGTCAAGTAGATTACCATTTTGAGTTGTCAGCTGAGTTATTGTCCTTAGAAAAATATTTTCCAAAAGAAATTGTAAAAATAAATGAGAGTGTAAATACTGATAATTTTTTGGATTTAATAAATAAGGTTAATATAAATGATTCCAAACTGCCTAAGTTGCAGTGCGAAGTATTTGATGGATTGGGAAAAAATAAATTGCTTTTTTCCAATTTCCTTAATAAATTTAATAATTTAATCGGTAATAGGAGTAATTTAACCAATTCAGTAAAGCTTACTTATTTAATTAGTTTTTTAAAAGATTATGCTCTTAAAGTAGTAAGCCATCTGTCTATTACAGATGAAAACTATGACATAGCCTTAAGGTTATTAAAGAAAGAATTTCTTGATAGGGCCTTTCATAATTAATGAAAATATAAATAATATTTTAGATCTTAAGGTTGATGAAGGCTATGATGAAGGCTTTTTGAAATTGAAAGTGTATATAAATGAACTTAGGTCAATGATTTATGAACTTAAGAGTTATGAAGTAGACTTTTTAGAAGCTGATACACCTGGAAGTCTACTCTTGAGTAATATAGATATTTCAAATTGCCTAAGTGTTTAAAAGTGAATTAATACATAAAATTGCAAATAATTATCCTATCTTTGGTAGCAAATTTTTGATCATTATTATGAGGTTATTAATACTTCTTAAGTTTTTGTCCGCAGAAATCTGGAAGGATGCTTATCAACGCAAAGCTTAAAGCTAAATAAGTTTTTCAAGCTACTAAAGCTCCTAAATCTAGTACTCTTCAAAAATAACTTTGTAATAATAGTAAAGATTCTAAAATGTATGTAAATAATAAAATAAACTCAAACTTTACAAACCTCACAATTTGTAAGCTTGTCAATTATAACCATCACTCCCTCCTCTATTTATTACAAGTATCGCAACAGTGACACACACTCAGCGTATACAAACGTGCAGGAGCTTAAACATGTGTCATCATCCTGTGGAGGTTTGGGTCAGTGCCTGAACAATGTTATGCGTATTTCTAAAAAATAACAACATGTAAGACTTTACACCCTTGTTTAACAAGTGTAAAGCTAATATCCATCACTAACAGCTTTTTGTCCCAATCGCTAACACCCAATGAGACAAAAAGAGTCTGTTCAGCCCACATCCTTATGTAATAAGCTTCTCCCAACAAAATGTGGATACAGTTGTAATTTGTTGCCAACCAATTTCATATAACAACTATTTACACAGGCAACAAAACGGATCTCAACGTCAACAGCCGCGACAATACCGATTACATGTAGTCAACCGCTCTACTATCTAAAAAGCCTGACCAGGTCTTAAATAATAATCTTTGATAATATTTACATGAATAGTAAGTACAATATTTCAACCCACTCCTCACCATCTAGGCTCCGCAAAACAAGAACACGGAATTTTTCAAAGCAACTTGTTTGGGTTTCACAATCTTAAATTGATCGGCACACCGAGTTTTTAGCACTGCCTTTCCGTCATTGGACAATGTTTAAATTAAATTAAAGATTCAACTGGCATGAATAAAGGCGGTTGAAAATTTTAAAAAATAATGGTTTTCATAGGAGGAGATCGTAAAATTATGTGCTAAGTCCATGATATTTTGACATATGATTGTTTATTCGGCACATGACCATTATTCAATTTCTTCCTTCTTTTTCATTTAGGTTAAATATGATGTCTTGGGAAGTGTTTTAAAAATTGCAATATGTTTATTACCTATAGGTAATGTTAAAATTTTTTTTAACCAGAACATCAATATAAGAATCCAAGTAAACGTGGAATATGCAATCTCCTTGATAGATAGAGGAGGCAGTCTGCTTTAGTAATATGAAACCATTGTAAATTTGATTTTAAATCCTATTAAAAGTTATTTTCACCCTTTTGATAATATTTATGATGATTCTGAGTCGACACATGGACTGATATTTGTTGTCGCATGGAGAGTGTGTGTAATTCCTACTAAAGAGGATAATGATCTAGCTCTTATGATGAAGCATCATGAATTAAAAAATTAAGAACAGATATTTCTTTCCAGGTGGCAATTATTATGTCCAACTTCTTGGATACGAAGAAAAAACTTAACAAATGTTGCTCTCAATTTTGCATACTTTCCTTGAGAGTATTAAATAGAGTCTATTCTTCTCTTAGCAAAAAGGACTGTACATTATAAAATATTTTTTCTCAATATTTTGCAACGATAATTATAAATTGAAAATTGTAAAATATTGCCTAACTAATTAAGAGATGTGATTAATATCTATCACCTCAAAGACCTATATATCAGAAGTGCAGGTAGCAAAATCAAACTAAGATAAGCCTGTCTTTAATTGCTCTTTAAAATATCTATAAGACGCCCTTCCTTGAATCAGGCTTCTTATGCTGGTTTAGATTTAATGAACTCCCTTTTAAAATTACTTTTAGTATTTAGAACTAATAATTATGTTGTCTTTATTACCAAAGTAATGCGTGTTTTTATGTGTATGACAACTAAGCTAAATTGAAATTATCGAAGACCAGATTGGGTATGGTATCAGAATGATGAATTATTCTCTTTCAGGTTTAAAACTTTACTGTTCGGTTATACAGCGTCCCCTTTCATTCTCCATTATATAATGAAACATCATGTAGAAAAGTTCCCTGATGATAAGTGTAGGGATATCTTGTCTTCTAATTTTTTTGAGACAACCTGATTTATTTACAGGCAAATAATGTGGCAAAGAATTGGAAAAGTAGTCCCATATCTTACTTTTTGAAACGAATGAACTTACAGGGGGGTTTGCAACCTTCGCTCTTTGGAATAGTAATCTGTGAGCAGTTGTGTGAGAGTATGAGAATGGATGGTAGGTATGTGGAGCATGAAAAATGAGTATGAAAAGGTGCTTGGGTATAAATGCAATTTAAAGAAAGATTCCTTGCAACTGTGTCGTCAGTACGTATAGGAGCTCGTGTAGTCCAACAGCGACAGATATTCTGAAACTTCCAATTGTTTGGAATCCTTCTAGGACTTACACATACTTTCTTCTCGCGTAAGCAGAAGTTGTTAAGTGAGTAAGTGTTTGGGAAGCTAAAAAACAGAATGGGTGATAAAATTACCCTGGGGGAAATGTTTACTGAATGGGGTAAAACTGAGGGAGGATTTAAATGAATTGAGTAAGATTGAGTTTCCACGTCAAGTTGTGAATGAAAGTGAATCCTATGGTCTGAATATATTTTGTGACAGTTCTGCTAAATGTTATGGGTTTGTTGCATATGGTTCAAGTGAAGGAAAAAATAACCTTTTGTTTGCCAAGGCCAAAGTAACACCTGTTAAAAAGACCTATAGTATTCCAACCTTAGAACTATTAGGAGTCCTTTTAGCTTTAAAATGCATATCCACTATTTTAGACTCTTATTTTAACATCATTTTTGAATATGTAAATATAGGTGTGGACTCACAAGTAGTTCTTAATTGGCTTTTGACAGGTGAAACCAAGGTCAAGGCTAAGTATGTTAATAACAGGTTAAAAGATGTTATCACTTTGTGTGATGACATCAGAAGTAAATATATAAACTAAAAATTATTTTTAACTATGTGCAAACTGCTCAAAACCCAGCAGACCTTTTGACCAGGGGTTTAACTTTTAAACAATTGTAAATTTAATAATTGGAAACATGGTCCAGCAGTGGCTTTGTAGGATTCTGGAGAGGTGGGCCAAAATTTCCAAATGCTTTCACTTTTCTCCAGAAGTTTAGTAATTTGCTAAAGCATTAAAATTATTTAATACTTAATGTAATTAATATAACATAATAATATTTCGATGAAATCATTGGAAAAATAAATCTTAGTAAATGTTGAAAAGTAATAAATATAACTAGTTATTTGTTTATGTTTCTAAGCAAAATTACTAAGGAAGACCCTTGCAAAAAAGCTCTTAAATATTGGATCAAAAAAGTACAAAACTTTTCATATACTAAAGAGATTGCATTTTTAAAATCGGATCAAAAGGGTGCAATACCTAACCTAGTTAATAACTTAAATTTATTTTTGGATGGTGATGACATTTTAAGATCAAAGGGTAGAATATCTAAATGTACATACTTTAATTATGATATCAAAAATCCTATTCTTTTGTCAAGATACCACCACTTCACCACCTTATTAATTTTGAAGGCTCATAAAAAATTGCAGCATTTGGGATTAGATAGTACATTAAATTATATTAGAAACCAAGGTTTCTGGATTCCCAAAGCTCGCATAGCAATAAAAAAGGTCTTAAATCAGTGTATGTTATGCAAAAAAAATCAATGTGCGTGCTTTTAAATATCCCTAAAGTGCACTGACTCCCTAAAACATCATATGAGATTTTAGTTAATGCCTTTTAATTCACAGGCATTTGACTTTATGTCTTATATTTGTGACTATGAGACTACAGGTAAAACTGGACAGACGATGTTTATCCTATTATCACATGTCTTAATGTAGAGATCAATTCATTTAGACTAGTCCCGTGACATGGGTGTGCCAGAATTTTTTACTAGCTTTTTCAAAGGTTTTTGTAACCTATATACGCATCCCGCGTTCCTTTACTCTGCTACGCTAGACATTCGTGTGGAATACGGCAGACAATCTTGTCTAGGGGCTCTGGGGTCCAATAAATTCTAGAGATGAACTCAAAATTAACAATATTAAGCATATTCGTATTCCCAATTATTCAGCTTGGTGGGGGTCTTTTTATGAGCGTCAAATACGGACTTTGAAAGTTTGTATGTATAAAGTTATTGGTAGGAAGAGGTTAAATTATTTCGAACTTTTAACAACTTTGTCCTTTATAAAAAATGCTATTAACAGCAGGCCTCTCACATATAGATCAGAAGCTAGTGATCTTGAAACCATAACTCCTAACTCATTCATTCGTTTGAATTGTAATACTTCTCTTATTTTAAAGGATGCAAATGAAGAAGTCTGGAAGGAACCTGACAGGGGTTCTTTAGAAAGCACTCTTGATACTCAAGAGCAATTATTTAATCAGTTTAAACAAATATGGTATGAAAGCTTACCTATTAGATCTAAGGGAAGCTATGACTGATAAATATCAAATCTCTTGGGAAAATAAAATCAAAGTAAATGATATAGTGCTAATAAAATCCAATCTTAAAGCCTCGTCCCTTCTGGATGATGGGTAGAGTTATGGAAGTTGTAATTGGTTATGACAACAAAATAAGAACTGTTAAAGTTAAACAAAGTAATGGACAAATATTATACCATTCAATAAGTAATTTGAATCCATTAGAATTGTCCTTAATAATAGATAAAGTCTCTAATGATAAAGATAAATCAAATAATGGTGATAAAGCAGCTGATAACCTCGGGGAGCAGTTAGTTGGTAGAGCCGTAAACGTCAAGCAGCCCAAAGTTGGTAACAAGCTCATCTAAGTCCAAACTAGACTCTGATGTAAATTAGTCATTGTACCCAAGGCTCCAAATCTCTCTCTGGGGACGATTGTTAAAATTAATAATTAAAAATTTCATATTTATTGTTAAAATTTATTTATTTATTAACTTTTATTATTTTTAAAATAAATATCGTTAAATTTTAGTAGATGTTATTACACGTTGTTTCCCTGTAATTATTTTAACCATTGAGCATGGCGCATGATGTATCGGCGCAGTACTTCCTTCTTGTATCATCATATTTATAAAAAAAAAAAAAACAAGGCTGATAAAGTTAGTACTTGTGACCATCGATCGTTCTAAAAAGTTGTATTTGTTTATATGCAACTTCAAAATTGTTAAACATATATAAAAGTGCAAGTTCTACTTTAATTAGACTATAAGTACTATATATCCCACCTAGTTTATGTTGGGTAAGATTTATGAAAATACTTTTCTCTATCTTGAAATTCCTTTAAGCTTAAAATATAAAGAAGCAGTGCAATATCGTGTCTGAAGTCAACATTATTTTTGAAAACTAACATCATTAATTGCTCCTATCTTTTGATTCAATGCAAGGGATCTCTGTAATTATAATTACAACGGGAAAAGGGGAAGGGAAAGGGAAAAAAAAAAAGAGAAGAGGGGGAAAAAAATTTTTCCAAAAAAAAAGAAAAATTGCATTGAATCACAAGATAGGAGCAATTATGATGTTAGTTTCAAAATTAATTTTTGCCGTTCCAACTGATATTGCAGCTGTTCATTTATTTTTAACGTTAAGGAATTTCCATTAGAGAAAAGTATTTCCTAAACTCTTTCCAAACATTAACTAAGGATTGGGATTATAGTATTTATAGTCTATAAAATGTAGAACTTCGCACATCGTTTATAATGTTTAACAATTTAGAAGTTGCATATAAACAATGACAACTTTTGAGAACGATGGTCACAAGTCTCAACTTATCACCTTGTTTTTTTTATTTTATAATATTATGATCAAGAAAGGAGTCTGCGCGATACATATGCGCCTTGCTCCAATTGGTTAAATATTACAGGGAAACAATTGAATAACATTTCTACTAAAATTTAAGTATAATTATTTTAAAAATAATAAAGTTAATAAATAAATTAATAATTTAACAATAAATATGAAATTTTTAATTATAAATTTAACAATCTCCCCAGAGAGAGATTGTAGCCTTGGGCTACAATGACTATTTTAATGAGTCTAGTTTGGACTTAATGAGCTTGTCACACTTTAGGGCTGCTTGACGTTTAGGTCTACCAACTACTGCCTCGAGTCATCAGCTGCTTTATCACCATTATTTGATTTATCTTTATCATTAGAGACCTTATCTATTATTAAGGACAATTCTAATGGATACAAATTACTTATTGAATGATATAATATTTGTCCATTACTTTGTTTAACTTTAACAGTTCTTATATTTGTTGTCATAACCCAATTACAACTTCCATAACTCTCACCCATTCATCCAAAGGATGAGGCTTTAAGATGGACTTTTATTAGCACTATATCATCTTACTTTGATTTTATTTTTTCCCAAGAGATTGATATGTATCAGTCAACAGTTCCCTTAGCTCAATAGGTAAGCTTTCATACCATAAGTTGTTTAAACTGATTAAATAATTGGGCTCTTGAGTATCAAGGAGTGCTTTCTAAAGAACCCCTGTCAGGTTCCTTCCAGACTTCTTCATTTGCATCCTTTAAAATAAGAGAAGTATTACAATTTCAAACGAATGAATGAGTTAGGAGTTATGGTTTCAAGATCACTAGCTTCTGATCTATATGTGAAAGGCCTGCTGTTAATAGCATTTTTTATAAAAGACAAAGTTATGTTAAAAGTTCGAAATAATTTAACCTCTTCCAACCAATAACTTTATACATACAAACTTTCAAAGTCCGTATTTGACGCTCATAAAAAGACCCCCACCAAGCTAAATAATTGGGAATACGAATATGCTTAATATTGTTAATTTTGAGTTCATCTCTGAATTCATTGGACCCCAGAGCCCTAGACAAGATGTCTGCCCCTTTTACGAATGTTCTAGCGTTATCAGAGTAAAGGAACTCTGGGATGGTATATAGGTTACAAAACCTTTGAAAAGCTAGTAAAAAATTTGTCACACCCATGTCAGGGACTAGTTCTAAATGAATTGATCTTACATTAAGACATGTGAATAATAGGATAAACATCTTGTCCAGTTTACCTGTAGTCTCATTTGTCACAAATATATGACCAGTAAAGTCAATGCCTGTGAATTTAAAAGGCATTACTAAATTCATATGATGTTTAGGGATGTCAGTGCACTTAGGATATTTAAAAGCACGCACATTGATTTTTTTTGCATAACATACACTGATTTAAGACCTTTTTTATTGCTATGCGAGCTTTGGGAATCCAGAAACCTTGGTTTCTAATATAAAATTTAATGTACTATCTAATCCCAAATGCTGCATTTTTTTATGAGCCTTCAAAATTAATAAGGTGGTGAAGTGGTGGTATCTTGACAAAAGGATAGGATTTTTGATATCATAATTAAAGTATGTACATTTAGATATTTTACCTTTTGATCTTAAACCCTTTGATCTTAAAATGTCATCACCATCAAAAAATAAATTTAAGTTATTAACTAGGTTAGGTATTGCACCCTTTTGATCCGATTTTAAAAATGCAATCTCTTTAGTATATGAAAAGTTTTGTACTTTTTTGATCCAATATTTAAGAGCTTTTTTGCAAGGGTCTTCCTTAGTAATTTTGCTTAGAAACATAAACAAATAACTAGTTATATTTATTACTTTTTCAAATTTACTAAATTTATTTATTTCCAATATTTCATCAATATTATTATGTTTATTATTAATTACATTAGTATTAAAATTTAATGTAGCAAAATTACTAAATTCTGGAGAAAGTGAAAGCATTGGAAATTTTGGCCACCTCTCCAGATCCTTACAAAGCCACTCTGGACCATGTTTCCATATATTTAAATTTTTCGCAAATTGTTTAAAAGTTAAACCCCTGGTCAAAAGGTCTGCTGGGTTTTGAGCAGTTTGCACATAGTTAAAAATAATTTTTAGTTTATATTTACTTCTGATGTCATCACACAAAGTGATAACCTCTTTTAACCTGTTATTAACATACTTAGCCTTGACCTTGGTTTCACCTGTCAAAAGCCAATTAAGAACTACTTGTGAGTCCACACCTATATTTACATATTCAAAAATGATGTAAAATAAGAGTTAAAATAGTGATATGCATTTTAAAGCTAAAAGGACTCCTAATAGTTCTAAGGTTGGAATACTATAGGTTTTTTTAACAGGTGTTACTTTGGCCTTGGCAAACAAAAGGTTATTTTTTCCTTCACTTGAACCATATGCAACAAACCCATAACATTTAGCAGAACTGTCACAAAATATATTCAGACCATAGGATTCACTTTCATTCACAACTTGACGTGGAAACTCAATCTTACTCAATTCATTTAAATCCTCTTTCAGTTTACCCCATTCAGTCAACATTTCCCCAGGTAATTTTTCATCCCATTCTTTTTAGCTTCCCAAACACTTCTCATTAACAACTTCCCTCTTACGGTAATAGGTATTGTAAGTCCTAAAGGATCAAACAACTTGGAAGTTTCAGAAAGTATCTGTCGCTTTGTACTACACAAGCTCCTATAACTTACTGACGACACATGCAAGGAATCTTTCTTTAAATTGCATTTATACCCAAGCACCTTTTCATACTCATTTTCATGCTCCACATACCTACCATCTATTCTCATACTCTCACACAACTGCTCACAATTACTATTCCAAGAGCGAAGTTCAAACCCACCCTGGTTCATTCTTTCAAAAGTAAGATGGTACAACTTTTCCAATTCTTTGCAATTATTGCCTGTAAAAATCAGGTTGTCTACAAAAAAATTAGAAGACAAGATATCCCTACACATATCATCAGGGAACTTTTCTACATGATGTTTCATTATATAATGGAGAATGAAAGGGGACGCTGTATAACCGAACAGTAAAGTTTTAAACCTGAAAGAGATTAATTCTTCATTCTGATACCATAAAAAACAGAATTTGTTTTTGTCATATTCGTCTCTTAATTTGATAGACAAAAAGGCTTGTTTAATGTCACTAAGGACAACATAATTATTAGTTCTAAATACTAAAAGTAATTTTAAAAGGGAGTTCATTAAATCTAAACCAGCATAAGAAGCCTGATTCAAGGAAGGGCTGTCTTTAGATATTTTAAAAGAGCAATTAAAGACAGGTCTTATCTTAGTTGTGATTTGCTCCTCACTTCTTATTATAGGTCTGTGAGGTATAAATATATAATCACATCCTCTGAAAGTAAGGAAAGTAAAAGTATGACAATTGAAAATATCTTGGCAATCTTGAGAAAAATATTATTAATAAATTTATAAAGTCCTTTTTCGCTTAAGAGAAGAATAGACTCTATTTAATACTCTCAAGGAAATATCAAAATTTGAAGCAACATTTTTAATTTTTTCTTCTATCCAAGGAAGTTTGACATAATAATTGCCATCCTGGAAAGAAATATCTTTCTTAAATTTTTTAATCATGATCTCATCATAAGAGGCTAGATCATTATCCTCTTTAGTAGGAATACCAACACTCTCCATGGACAACAAATATTCAAGTCCATGTTCTACTTCAGAATCATCATAAATATTATCAAAAGGGTGAAAATAACTTTTAATAGGATTTAAAATCAAATTTACAATGGTTTCATTCACTAAAGCAGACTCCTTCTCTTCTATCAATGGAGATTGCATATTCACCTTACTTACTTCTATGATTTGATTTCTGGTTAAAAAATTTTGAACATTACCGATAGGTATAAACTTATTTGCAATTTTAAAACAACTTCCAGACATTATATTAACTAAATTAAAAGAAGGAAGAAATTGAATAATGTCTGTGCCTAATAAACAATCTATGTCAAACATATCATGGTCTCCACTGCATAAAAAAAAGAATCAAGCTAAAGGAATAACCATTTTTCTTAAATTCTTCAACGCTTATTCATGCGTGAATTCTTTAATTATAATTTAAATCATTGTGTCAATGAGGAAAGGCATGCTAAAAACTTCCCGATCATTAAATTGTAAACCCAATAACAATTGCTGAAAAATTCGCTGTTTTGCACCAATGAAAGTTTAAATATTGTACTCTAATTCATGTAAATTATCAAAATTATTAATTAAACCTGTCATGGCATTTTTAGATATGTAAGAGCGTTGACTACATGTATCTATTGCTCCTCTTACTGTAACTTTTTTGTTGCCTTTAAAGAGTTGAAAGGAAATTGTTGGCAACAAATACACTTTATCCACATTTTGTTGGAAACTTATACATAAGGAGCTAACAGACTCATTTTGCTCATTTGGGATATCATTGGGACAAAAAGCTGTTATATGGGAATTAGCTTTACACTTAAAACAATTAAATCTTAATTTATTTTTAATACCATAACATTTTTCAGGCACATGCCCCAAACCTCCACAATGATGACACATGTTTAGCTCTTTGGCACGTTTTTTACGCTGAGGCACTGTTGGATACTTGTCACATAAATAGAGAGGATGATTTTTTAATTACATAGCTTAACCAATTGTTAGGGTTGTATCAGTTTGAGTTTTCATTTATGATTTACATACCTTTTAGAATCTTTACTATTATTTACAGTTTTAAATTTTTGAAGAGTACTAGATTTATGGAGCTTTTAGTAAGCTTGAAAACTTGTATTTATCTTTACTTTGGTTGATACATCTTCCTATTTTTGGGACAGAAATACTAAAGTACTTAATAACCTCGATATATGATCAAAAAAATTTGTACAAGTAGGATAATTATTTGCAGATTTTGATGTATTATTTCCACTTTAAACACTGTTAGGAATTTTTGAAATATTCATATTACTCAAGAGTAGACTTCCAGGTGTATCAGCTTCTAAAAAGTCTACTTCATAACTCTTAAGTTCATAAATCATTGACCGAAGTTCATTTATATACACTTTCAATTTCAAAAAGCCTTCATCATAGCCTTCATCAACCTTGAGATCTAAAATATTATTTATATTTTCATTAATTATGAAAGGCCTATCAAGAAATTCTTTCTTTAATAACCTTAAGGCTATATGTCATAGTTTTCATCTGTAATAGACAGATGGCTTACTACTTTAAGAGCATAATCCTTTAAAAAACTAATTAAATAAGTAAGCTTTACTGAATTGGTTAAATTACTCCTATTACCGATTAAATTATTAAATTTATTAAGGAAATTGGAAAAAAGTAATTTATTCTTTCCCAATCCATCAAATACTTCGCACTGCAACTAAGGCAGTTTGGAATCATTTATATTAACCTTATTTATTAAATCCAAAAAATTATCAGTATTTACACTCTCATTTATTTTTACAATTTCTTTATATTTTTCTAAGGACAATAACTCAGCTGACAACTCAAAATGGTAATCTACTTGACCTTCAAGCTCAGAATTAATAAGAAGGATCTAAATTATCTACATTATTATCAGACAACAGTATGACAATCTCTTCATCCAAACTTTTAATAGAATAGACTTCTTTCTCAATATCAGTATTTACAGCTCTAAATAGAGGCTCTGTTAATTTATTTTCATTACCAAAAACAGTTAACTTTTTTAAATTATTAGTAATTTTTGCTTTAGAAATAGCTCTTTTTCTTATCAAAACTTTAACAGAAGCTTTACAAGAGCTTAAGGCTTGAGCTTCTTCATCAGTTAGGCCCATAATTTTGATTAGGTATATCAACTTAGCCTATAATAAAATTTTACTATTTGTAGCATAATTTAATTACTATACCTTAATATTAATAATTTTCTTAACCAATAAATGAAATCCAAATTCATTAAATAGGCAGCTTTATAATTTTCAATAGCTATAGCCTATTCGCACGCATGTACTGCTTGTAAACAAACTTAATTTCTAATTTTAGCATAAATTTGCTTTAATATATG
>JABUQX010050503.1:0-5000 GCA_015478945.1 Trachelipus rathkii
GGTAATAGATAACTCCAATGGGTAGAGATGACAAATAGAATAGTGACAGTTTGTCAATCTCCCCTTTTTAATAACCCAACACACTCGCTGATCTTTATCGTCTCACAACAATGACTTCCAGAAACTCTACCCAAACCAGAAGGTTCTAGGCTTATTAGGTGTGCCGTATCAGAACTATATCTCCAACTTAATTCTGTTGGTCCACTCTGACTGATAGAGATTTCTACTAGTTCTGGCGCATTTAATAGGTAAGACTTCAATACCATAATTCCCTGAAGTCTTCCAAAACTCTTCCTTGGAGCAGTTTAGAGTTATGGCTAAGCTCTTGTTGTGAGGAGGAAGTTTTTTTCCTATTATGGGGTGGAAACTTCATTGAATATTAGGTTGAATTGCCATAAGGCTTCAAAAAGGAATTTGGGGCAATACTTCCAAATCATTATCTGATGACCTATGGTAAAGGTCTTGAATTGATAACATTGGTGATATTTGAAATACTTGGAACAGTTGAAGTAGGTTAAAGTTGCTTTACCTATAGTTTTAAAGAGACATCCCTTAACTGTTCGTATCATTCTCTCCCAAAATGATCCCACCCACTGAATAGACTGAATCTTGTAATGTTTTGATGTTATTGATACGCATATGTTTGGAGAACATATTTGAAGAAAAAGATTCTAACAGTATATTTCCACCTTGTTTAAAATTCCTGGCATTATCGAGTACAAATTGGATGATATGCCATATATATTTGTGAAAACGTTGGAATGAAAGTAAAAGGATTTCAGTGGACATATCTGGAAGGCCATCAACATGAATAGCTCTGATATTAGGCAGGTGAAAATTAATAGATACATTTTTTAAAATTCCTTATCATTAATCTTTACAAACGAGATGCCCTGTAAAGTCCACTCCAGTATGCTCAAAAGGACGCACAAAATTAACTCTATGATGAGGAAGATTAGTCATTTTTGGATATTTAAAGGGTATATACTGTTAAATTTTTTGCATACTATACAGTCTGACAAAACATTCTTTACAGCCTGCCTGGCCTTGGTAATTCAGAAGCCATGAGCTCTGATGAAATTGATAGTGGTTTGAACACCCAAGTGTTGACATCTAGAATGAAAGTCTCTTATTGTTAATTTAGTGAGATGATGATCCTTGCCAAGAAGAATTGGATTTATCACATCATCATTATATAAAAGTGTCTTGGCAATTCTACCTTTGGATCGGATTAGGCCTTTATCATCTATGAATAAGTTAAGTTGATTGACCAGCGGTGGAATTTCATTCCTTTTTAGGATTTTGGAGAAAAATAATATCTCCTTAGAAAAACATGCTGCTGCTTTATCTTCAACCAATAGAGTTTGGCCTTTTTGATCACAATCTTCATCCAGCCCTTTACTTCTGCTAATGAATTTGAATATTTTGAAGTTACTTTATAAAGCCTATGCACACTGAGTAATCTTTAAATGGTAACAAAGACTGAGAAACAACCACAGATGTGTTACATCTGTAAAGTCTTTCCTTATTGGGCCTCAGACAAACAATTTAAGTTTACTAAAGGCCATGAGATTGATCTCAAAGAATCAAGAAAGGACCCCTTTAGCCATAATGGCAATTTTGAAAGAAAAGTAGAGGTTGAAACACCTCTGGTAATCAGATCTGCTGGGGTTTTCAGCAGTATTGATGTAAGCATAAGAAATGGATACTTTGTACTTTTGCTCAACTTGATTTTTGATTTGATAAATTTCTTTGAGCCTATTGTTTACAAAAATGTTTTTACTTTTTGCCTTTCCAGACAGGAGCCATGAAAGGACAAATTGAGCATCTACAAAGACCTTTATGTTTTTGAACTGTACATTAGGAAATTCTGATAATATTGATTTGATACACTTGAAAAATAAAAACACAGATAACAACTCTAAAGAGGGCAAAGCCCAAGATTTGAGAGGGGCCACCTTGGCCTTTGAGAATATTAAATTAGAACCTTGGACCTATACTATAAATAACAAAACCATAACAAGATGAAGAAGCATCACAAAATACGAATAAAGAGTTTGAGGGAGAAGGAGAGAAAGCACACCTTTCAATTTTAATATTATGTAATTTATTTAAATCTGAACAAAGAGAAGACCAGGAAACTAAAACATCAGCAGGAACCTTTTCATCCCAATTGAGACCTAATTGCCATAATTTCCTAATTAAATCGACCTCTTAAAGTTATGGGTAAAAAGATATTTAAAGGATCAAAAACCTTGGACACAGCAGATAACAACAATCTTTTGGTATTTGCATCAGCATTTACTGAAAATTGCTAGTTTTAACTTATCTGTAAGAGGATTAAAAAGATATCCAAGAACCTTATTTTCTGATTCCTGATGTTGAACTATTCTACCCTCTTCTTCCATAACAGTTCTTAATTGATCATTATTTGAGTCCCAACTTCTAAGATGGAAACCACATTCTTCCATTCTTTTGTTGCATTCATAATAAAGTTCTTTTAAATGTTGTAGATCATTGCCCACTATAATTAAATTATCAACAAAAAAATTATTTAATAGAATCCTGAGTACATGCATCATCCTCATAAGACTGGGCATGATGCTTGTTGATATAATTGAGGATGAAAGGTGAGGATGTGAACCAAAAAACAATGGTTGAGTATCGATAACCTTTAATTGACCATTACTTTTCCAAAAAAAGCAAAAGCGATGCGGTTCTTCGATGGGATTTTAACTTAATTGAAGGAAGGCTTGTTTAACGTCCGCTAAACAGGACAAATGATTTGATCTGAACCGGAATAAAGGACCCAACAAGGAGGACATTAAGAATCTGGTCCAGTATAGGCTGCCTCATTTAAAGATGGTAAAGAATTAGTTTTAAGAGAACAGTTAAACACAGGCCTGACCTTTGTTGAAACTTGTTCATCAGTTTTGATAACAGGTCTGTGAGGAACCCAAATATAATTTTTATACTCAGGGGGAGATACACTGAACTCTTCAATAATACCATCAGCTAATTGTTGCTGAAAGACATCATCAAACACTCTCTCAAAATCAATAGTTCCCAAAATCTTTATGAACTCTATTAAGCACTGCAAGACAATATTATAGTTTGATGGCAACAAAGGAAGTTTATCTTCAATCATGGAAGGTCTATATGATATTTTCCGTCTTTTAAACTCTATACCACCTTTGGAATTTTTCAATCTGTTTCAAATCATCTTCAGATTTATTTTTAATACTTTCTATACCTAAGGACTCTAATTTGAACATGTTTCTAATCCTTGCTCTACCTCAGAATTACTTAGAATGTGGCTAAAAGGATTAAAATAAGAATGTTTACAGGGTTTAAGACTGCATAACCAAAGTATGGTTAACCTGCAATTGAGTGTGATTTAGATTTGTTTGAATATGATTAGGACCTCGGTCATTCGCAACCCGAATGGAGAAAAGGTGTTTGAATAATGTAAATAAAATAGTAATATTTTCCAAGACCTGGGGAATCATCTGCTTAACTTAAAAAGCAGATCCACTCATACATTTAATCAATTCTAGTTGAGGGAAATACATCTATTAAATCAATGCCAATTTAAGGCATTCCAAACGAAAAAATGAGTTATTTAGACTCTTTATATGCCAGAATCAGCTAATTTAAGGTTTATTTCTCAAAATAATTGAGCCCTGATCTTAACGAACTTTAATCTCGTAACTTAATTTAAGATCCTCATCAACCAAAAGAGGAAGGGTGAACAAGACATGGTCCATATATTACATAAGAACAGTCTCTTTCAAACTGCGGGTGATAACACCTAAATAGGTTTTTATATCGTTTTGAGTGCTTTGATGATTCTCTACAGATATATTGAGTGTGTCCAGCACTTTTTTAGAAAGGTAGTACCTCTGTGAGCCACAGTCGACTAGGCATCGAACTAAAGCCGAAACTTTACCTCTACCAATCCTTATAGTAATTGATGGCAACAAATATAAATTGTTGGTGCTTTGACTAAAACTAAGACATACATTTGTGGAGGGTGGAACTTTTCCTTTGCTTACAAAGAGCTGTAATATGACTCCTTTTATGCAAACTTGGCAACTAAAAGAAAGATGCTCCTCAAGTCCAGGACACTGATCTGCAGTATGTTTAGTACTTGAACATTTGGGGCATAGATTTATTTCACTACACCTTTTAATTCTTAACTCATAGGTTTTGATAAACATTGCAATTGGTCATCACATGACCTTGGATGAACAAAACTTACATGATTTTGAATAACCTTTGGTTTTAGAAGTGAAGAATCAATGTACTATTTGATAACTGCATTTCCATTATTGTCTTGGGTTTGAGTTTGGAACATTGTGGAAAGCAGAATTAGAATCAGGCCTATTAGACTTAACTACTAATTCAGGGCTTTGGTTTTCGTGATTTTTTAAATTTAAAAATTAGTAAAGTCAAATCTCATCTAGACACCAAACTTGGAATACCTGATATCGTTAGCGACTAGATTTAAATTTTTGACCTTTATTATGAGTTTGACGTTTTTAAACATATTTTTGATAACTTCATATAGCTATCAAATATCTTGAATTAAATCAGGTAATTGGTATTCAAAATTGCGAGTAATTTCTTGGAGGTACCACATTGTAATTTTGATAAAACTATGTGACTAAGTACTACTAATCCTGTAGACTCCTCAAGATATTTGAGGTTATAACTCTCAAGTTCATATATTAATGTTCTGATATCATTTAAGTAAACCCTTGTCGCATTATATGTTTGGTCAAATGCAGGTTTTAAAGAAATTAATTTTTTAATGATTTCATCAATGATGAAATTTTCGTCTAAAAACTCTTTGTCTAAAAGTTCAAGAGCCTTATTATAATTATTATCACTAATAGAAAGATTCTGAATCAGAGAGTACGCATATCCCTTTAATTTATTTTTTAAGCAGTGAAGTTTAATGGATTCACTTAAATTTTTGTAAATATAAGGAACTCTTA
>JABUQX010050503.1:10000-12500 GCA_015478945.1 Trachelipus rathkii
TATAATAAGGTGGTCGATTCACCCTCTTCCGCCTAAAATTTGACACTTTTTATTGAACTCGTTTTTCTTATTAAAATTTCATTTTTTTTAAAATTTTCACTTAATTAGTAACTTTTTTATTAATTTAAATTGAATTATACGTAATAAAAATGTCAATAATTAATACGTAAAATACGAAAACAATGGTGGTCCGAGTCACCCCTTCCATCAATTTTTACGGCGGGTGAATCGGACCAAGTTAGGCCCCGTTTTTTGCCACTAATACTGCTTGGATAAAAAATTTACTTGCCAGTTTAAAAGCTAACATACTCAAGTCTCCAGCTGAAAAAATAATTAATATCGATCACAATTTTTCATTTTATAACGAAAGTTAAAAGAAACTCACCTTTTTCAAAAGTGAAGTTCTATTGAAGGAAATTTTGTACCCTAATTTCTAACATTTTTTTAAAATATAAAAACTTTCTTAGAATTTAAATATTGATTAAATAAAACTTGTCTAGTAATAAAAGTTGCATAAATATGAGGAAAAAAAAAATTTTTTTTTTTATATTTTTTATATTTTTATTTAGAGTGGACCGAATCACCCCTCCTAAAGAGCGGGCCCGGTCACCCCCGCCCGACGCCTATATATATATTATATATATATATATATATATATATATATATATATATATATATAATATATATATATATATATATATATATATATATATATATATATATTATATTTTACTTCTCACCCCTCACCACCCCATCATGGGCGAGACCATCCCTCTTCCAAATACCCCAGACGCAAACTATCCTCCAGAGATCTATCCAGGGCTAAAATGTTCCAGATTTCGCTCTGGGTTGAGAGTTAGATAGACAGGAAAGCAGAAAGTGGGATGTGTCTTCCGGGATCTGGTTACAGTTTAACAGATGTTTGTGGTGGTTTGGTTATGGTTGAATCTGTGTTTTGTAAATTGTAAGTAGGGTTGTGGCTACTTCTTTATTTTGGGTCAGGATTGCACTCACTAGTCTTGCGGTAGGAGTTGATTTGGTTGTATTTTCTGAGTGGATCGTTTTGCGTCTGTTTTTTAGGTAGTTTTCTGTTAGTATCATGTGGATTTGTTTAGTTTATGATGTGTTGTTTGGTGGAGGTGGGATGTTGCTCAGAATTGGTTTGTAATATGAGCTGGTGAAAGAAGGAGGTTTGGAGTTCGATAGTGGATTGGGTGGAGAGGCAATTGTGGTATGGGTGTGGGGTGTTGATTTTTTGGTACGGAATTGTGTTGCATCGTGTCTAATGGGTAGTATTTGGTTTCTTCGTGTATTTCTTGTGGTGTAGTTGGGTGTGCATCCTCTATGATTCTTAGGGTTTGTTTTGTGTGCTTTGGGTTTCTTTGTGGCTTTAGACAGCAGAGGTGCCAAGTGGAGAGGCATAGTTTAGAGTCAGATGATTTACTTTGAACATTAGAAATAAAAAGACAGTAGAAGCCACGTGGCCTATCGAGACTAGCCTAGTCCCAATCAAACCAATCACCAAACAACATGTTCATGCAAATCCTCAAAGCCAAAGCCACCCTAGGGCTTATGTCAAACAACTGCATAGTAAACCACAAGTCTAAAAACAGCTCATGCCAAAATCACCAAAGCACCCTAGGGCTTGCAATAACTTAATTATACACAAAAGTCGGCAACTAAAAAGAAAAATGAAAAACTATATCTAAAGTATATACATGCAACCAACTACAGCTTTAATAAACTTTATAATAACATTGCAATAACCTTAAATAACTACTGATAACTAAAAAACCACCAAATGCTTACTTAATAATATGCTATATTGAACCCAAACATCCATATACCTAACCATTCCTTTCTTAAATGTTTCAATCGAATTGCACTCAACAACCTCCTGTTTCAAAACCATTCCAAAATTTAATAACCCTATTAAGGAATGTTTTCTTATATCAAGAGAATGCTTTCTTCTTAATTTTCTTATTATGCCTCTGGTCTCTTGTCCATCCTTTAGTTTCAGATTAATCATCTTCCTTGTTTCAATAGATGTAAATATTTGTAGACTTGTATCATTCCCCTCTGAGAAATTGCTTCTACAGAAAAAACATTCCTAATCCTTTCAGCCTCTCCTCATTTAGCTCTTACCCTCAAACCCAGAAAACATCATCCTTGTTGCTCTATGTTGCACTTTCTCTAGCATATCTAAGTTTTTCCTTAAATAAGGGACCCCCAAACTTGTTTCACAATACTCTATACTGACCTAACATAGCTGTTATACAGTTTTCTATATAACTTCCTTGTCTTGTAAGCAACATTGCGATTTATTATATGCCCAGCATCTTATTATCTTTATTCTTGTGTCCAAGTGTTTAAGGCCTAATTTCAAGAACTGAGTATGTATGAGTATAAAATGTACAAAAATAAATTTAAAAAAAATTGAGTGTTACCATACCAGAAAGAGGCTGATACCGATACTCTATTTTTTTTAGGTGCCGATACT
>JABUQX010050503.1:17500-45000 GCA_015478945.1 Trachelipus rathkii
AAATGATAAAAAATAAATAAATAAATAAAATATTGGCAAGTTAAAAATGCCAAAAGTACTTGCAAGTACTTTGCACTTTTCATCATCATCTACTTTTTTCCCCCCAAGGCTGTGGGTAAGGTTCGTGACATACACCCTGAGCAGAAAAGTAGTAGAATAATATAACACAAGTCGATAAGAAAGCCCAGCCTTACCGTATCCCCTTTTATACCTATTAGTGAGAACTCGTCGCAGTCAGAAATCAGCCCTAGTGATTTACGGATCTCGACGGACCCTCACTATGGCATATCGTCAGTGTAGGGTTTATCCCTTTGCCCAGGTGGGCCACAACCATACCCCCCTGACAAAATCGTGCCATTCACTCCTATTATGCACCTTTCTTCTCGCCTCTGCCAAACTCGCATTTCTCACCTCCAGACATTCCTTTACTGATTCAATCCACTTTTTCTTTGGTCTCCCAGTCGGTCGATTTCCAACACCAGCCGGTCGATTTCCAACACACTAACCACTTTACATCCGCTTAACCAACCGTCTTTCATTCATCCTTTCCACATGACCATACCATCTCAACGTACTTTCATTTATTCTCTCATTTACCCCTTTCTTCACACCACAAAAACCAAAAAAAAACTTCCTTTTTTTCTAATTACGTTATTTCTCATTTTATCGATTCTTCTCACACCTAACACGCCCCAAAGATTGTCCATCTGAACACTGAACTTTAGATTTATACCTCTTATTCCAGACCATAGTCTCACTCCTATACATTAACACAGGTAACAACATACCCTCATGTAAGACCCCAGCGCACTCAAGACTTATACATCCACCAACGATTTAATAGCACCAGCCACCTTCCTGCCATTCACAACTTTCCTGCTACACTCTGCATCATCTGTTCCCTTTTCATCCAACATATATCCTGATTATTTAAACTCAGACACTTGTTCCCAGCTGCTCACCATCTAACATAACTTTACACTGAGACTGTCCTTCACTCACAACCATAACTTAACTCTCTTATCTTACGTTTACTTTCAAACCCTTCCTTTCACACACACTGCCAAATCTCTCTACCAATTATCTCAAACTCTCTTCAGATTCACCACACAAAACCAAATCATCCGCATATAATAGGTAGGGCACCCTCTACTCTCCTCCATTCTCCATCATTCTAACACCATTTCCTGCCACCCCCACCTATAATTCTTTCATAACCCCATCCATATACAAATTGAATAACCAAGGAGGCATAACACATCTCTGCCTCACTCCGCTATTAATATTAAACCAATCAATTTTGACACCATTTATTCTTACACACGCTTCACTATCGTCACACATACATTTGATTCCATTCATAAGCCTACCACGAACACCATATATCACTAACATCTGCCATAGAGCTTCCCTATTAATCCTATCATGCACCTGTTGCAAATCCACAAAACCTAAATACAATTTATTCTTTCTTCTCCCTCTCATTTTTTTCTCAATCATTTGTTTCATGGTAAGGATTTGATCCACACATCCTCTACCACTATAAAACGCACCTTGTTCTTCACAATTAGTCCTTCAGTCACTCGACGCGCTCTTTCGACCAAAATACCAGCATATATCTTCCCTACAACACTCAATAAACTAATTCCATATAATTCCTACAGTTCCCCTTATCTCCTTTACCCTTATATAAGGGTACTATTACTGCTCTCCTCCAATTCCTTGGAACTATACCTTCCATAAACTCTGTTTCACAACTTCCAAATCCAATCAATCACCATCTCGCCTCCGTTTTTGATCATTTCACTAGTAATTTCATCTATATCTGCAGATTTACCATTCTTCAACTTTCTCACTTTACCCATTATCTCCTCCTTACTAATAACCTCATCCCCAAAATACCTATTCCTTCTTGCACTATCAAACCCACACACATTCACTATCACCTCTTCATTACTGCCAATATTATGCAGACTCTCGAAGTGTTCTTGCCACACTCCCTCACATTCCTTTTTCATCAGTTACAAAGCACCATCCCTATTCATATATTCAAGCAAAGTTCTCTTTATTCTCATTCTTAACCTTTCGCGCTTTTCTAGAAGAAGCTTCCTATTCCCTTGTACGTCCCCATTCATCCTCCTTCCAAACTGTTCATTTACCTTTTTTATTTTCTTCTACATATGCATCTTTTAGTATTTCTTTTTTTCTTCCTCATATAATTCTAAACGTCTTTCTTTTGAAGCCTCATCATTGACTTTTAAGGACAATCAACCATGATTTTTTTTTAGTTTTAACCGCTTGCATCACCTCTCATTCCACCACTCACTGTTACATTCTTACTTCCTACTTTAGCGCATCCACACACCTCTTTTGCACTGCTAACAACCGGCTTCCTTCATTTGGTTCCGGATTTGTTCAGTTTCAACTTGTTCACATGCAACTGATTTACTTGCGAGTTCTTTTAAATACTTATCCTTATTACCTTGTTCACGTTAACTTCTCACCCTTAAACCTACCCACTTCTTTCCTCTTCTTCCAACCAAGCCTCCCCACCCCCCCATATATATATATATATATATATATATATTATATATATATATACTATATATATATATATATATATATATATATATATATATTATATATATATATATATATATTATATATATATATATATATATATTATATATTATTATATATATATATATATATATATATATATATATATATATTATATATATAATATATATATATATATATATATATTATATATATATATTATATATATATTATATATATAATTATATATATATTATAATAATATATATATTATAATATATATAATATAATATATATATATATATATATATAATATAGTATATATATATATTATATACTATATATATATATATTATATATATATATATATATATATATATATATATATATATACTATATATTACTGAAAACATCAATCTTCCCAAATGGTGGAAGGTTATGAAAATGATAAACAAGTCGCAAACTTGCAGAGGTGTTTTGTGTTGACAATTCAACATTGTCCTGAAAGCTCAAGTTTATTTCAGAAGATCTTAACATTTGGTCTTAAAGCTGAAAAAATGCCGAAGATGATTACAATATGCAAAGAATTATGAAATGAAACTGAAAATTAATTTTAATTTGGCTCTTTCCTTTTATGTACGTTAATTGAATATGTCTTAAACAATCTGGGTCTTGCTTGGTATAATTAGGGACTGAAAATCCCTGCAACCGATCAGTTTACGAAGAATTATAAAATGAAGCAAGAAATGGATTTTAATTTGGCTACTTTTTAGTTCTTATATAATAAGTAAAACCAATTTTATTTTATTTTTTTTTTTAAATTTTATTACATAAGAGATGTTTCGTTTCATTTGCATGTTATGAAGTTACGTTTTAATACATTTAAGAATCCGATCCTTCTTATGCCAACAGCCACAAAGTTAACCATGGCATGAGTTGAATTGTAACTATTAGATATACTCTATAATAAAGTGTATATTTTTTTAAAATCTACTGAAATAACTGCAAGTGCTATATAAAAATGTACATTTCTATTTGCATGAATTTTTTATCAAAATTTGCAAGATTTGGTTGTGTGTGTAGTTTTATTGCCAACCATCCTTATAATGCCCAATGTTAATAGTTAATTTAATGTCAAAAATGAAGAATAGGTAAATCACACACACGCACACACGCACGCACGCACACACTGAAGTGGCAAGAGCACGAATAACATTTAAACTGTTAGGCAATGATACAGTTTAATTTAAGATGATAGATTAATATAAAGCAGGGTTTTTGATTTTTTTGATTTTAAAAAAAAAATCAAAAAAATCAAAAAATCAATGAATTTTTTTATTTATTTGATTTTTTCGATTTTTTTGATTTTTTCAGGCACAAATTGCCTTTTTAATTATTTTGATAAATTTAGTAAATCCTAATTATTACCTAATTAATAATAAGTTTAGCAAATATAATTATTATTTAGTGTAATTAAGTTATTTATATTATATATATATACTGTATAATATCTGAGTAATTTAATTTTGTTTATTTCTTTATTGAAAATGATTTGAAACTACATTGATGAATTTGCTTATTGTATAGATGAAATATACTTATCAATTAATCATGTGATAACTAGGAATAATTATTAATTTAGAAAAAAGAATTTGCCCAAAAAATCAAAAAAATCATGATTTTTTCATTAAAAAAAATCGATTTAATCAACTGATTAAATCGATTTGATTTAATCAGTGCCAACCCTGATAGGGTTGGTGATTTTTTGATTTTTTTTAAAAAATAAAAAAAAATCAAAAAATCAATGATTTTTTATTATTTTTTTAGGCACAAATTGCCTTTTAAATTATTATTTTGATAAAATTAGTAAATGATCCTAATTATTACCTTATTAATAATAAGTTTAGTAAATATATATAATTATTATTTAGTTTAATTAAGTTATTTAAATTATAATATATACCGTACATACTGTATCATATCTGAGTAATCTAATTTTATTTATTTCTTTATTGAAAATGATTTGAAACTACATTGATGAATTTGCTTATTATATAGATCAAATATACTTATCATTAATTAGGTGATAACTAGGAATAATTATTAATTTAGAAAAAAGATTTGCCTAAAAAATCAAAAAAATCACGATTTTTTCATAAAAAAAATCAATTGATTTAATCAACTGATTAAATCAATTTGATTTAATCAGTGCCAACCCTGATATAAAGTAAGGGTTGCCAAAAATATAATAAGAATAAAAAGTATTAATAAATTTTATTTTCATTAATTTGGAAACGAAATTCCTATTTGTAATTATTCTTGTAAATTTTTATTGAATTTTCATTTAAAATTAAAAATAAATAAATTTATTTATTACTTTGAAAACCATATTTTATAAACGTTTTTTTAGAAAATTATTTTAAATTTCCTCTTTAGTATAAGATTAAAAGTTAATGAAGTTTTTTAAAATGTAATTTTCATTTAAGAAAAAATATTTGAAATTCCTTGTTTTCATTTTATTTAATTTTTTTTTTTTTTTTTAAAGACTAACATTAGTTCTGTTGGTCAAGAAGGAAACTGTTCCAAAGGGAAAAGGACGTCAAGAAGGAAACATAAAATGTCGGCAACGCATCAACGTAATGTTAAGAAGAATAATTTAAATTTTGAGAGTAATGAGTTGAAAAGTCATCTGATCTCGCATGAAAAAAAGTTTAAATGTGATCATTGTAATTATGAATCTAATCTCAAATCAAAATTGAAAAGTCACCTGCTAATTCACACCAATATAAAATTATTTAAATGTTCCGACTGCAGCTTTGAGTGTAATCATAAACAAAGCTTAACAACTCTTTAAAGGACTAGGAATAAAATTATTAAATGTTCTGCGTGCGACCATGAATAAAATTGAGAAAGAAGGCTAAAATTACATTTGTTAATACATATAAATATGTAATTTTTAATTTTGTTAAAGAACGAAAAGAAAAATGAAATCTACATTACCAACGAAGGAAGTTATTTAAGTGTTCTGAGTGTACCTATGAATGTAATAACAAAAGGGATATGAAAATACATGTTCTTAACCATGCAAATATAAAGTTATTTAAATGTTCTGAGTGTACCTATGAATGTAATGACAAAAGGGATATGAAAATACATCTACTTAACCATGCAAATATAAAGTTATTTAAATGTTCTGAGTGTAGCTATGAATGTAATGACAAAAAAAACCTTTAAAAAGACACTTACTAAGGCATGGAAAAATGTAAGTTATTTAAATGTTCTGATTGCAGCTTTGAATGTTAATCTTAAATTGTCTTATAGCAAAACATGCTAATCATTCAAATATAAAGTTATTTAAATGTTCTGAGTGCAGCTATGAATGTAATCGTAAATTTGTCTTAAAATCACACATGCTTAAGCATGGAAATAAAAAATTATTTAAATGCTCCTATTGTGGTTATGAATGTAATTACAAAAGTTATTTAAGAATACACATCTTAAATCATGAAGGTATAAAATTATTTAAATGTTCTGAATGTAGTTATGAATGCAATAATAAAAGTGATTTAAAAATACACATCTTAAATCATGAAAATAGAAAATTGTTCAAATGTTCAAAGTGTAACTACGAATGTGATGAAAGAGTAAATTTAAAATCACACATGGTTAAACATGGGTATGAATTATTTAAATGCCCTGAGTGCGACTATATAAGCAATTGGAAAAGAGATTTAAAAAGACACATGCTTTCGCATGAAAATAAAAAATTATTTAAATGCTCCGATTGTAGTTATGAATGTAATCAAAAAAATCGTTTAAGAACACACATCTTGACTCATGGAAATGTAAAAAGTAAAATTAAAAAAGAAAAATTATTTAAGTGTTCAGAGTGCAACTATGAAAGTAATTGGAAAGGAGTTTTAAAAAGACACATGCTTAAGCATATAAGTAACTGACCTTAACGTTGGTGGGGGAGTTCTCCGCATTATTATTATATATATAGTATATATATTAATATATATATATTATATATATATATATATATATATATATATATATATATATATATATATATATATATATATATATATATATATATATATATATATAATATATATATATATATATATATATGTCAAATATCTATTACAAAAAACTTTATATCAAGTATACTATCTTATTTACCTTTAAAATTGGCTTGTTTTTCTTCCAAGTAGGATGTGAAGGATAGTAAGTTTGTCAGTTAGTCAAAAAGGTTAAAATAAGTCTATGTTAAGTCATTCCTTTCTTACAAATCAAATATAATCTCAAATGAGTCCTTGAATGTGTAATTCGTTTCCTTGAACAAAAATTGATTAGAGATAATCTATACTTTTAATAGTAAAATAATCTTCCTTATTAATATTCATTTATATAAAAACACAACGACATAGATATTTAACTTCATAAAATTAATTTAAAGTTTGATTCCATACCTGAGAGATAAAAAATAAAAAATAATTAGAACTACTCACACCAAAAATGGTAACGAAACAGGTCTGACATAAAATGACCCCTGGCAAGAATAGTTCCACTACCTACATACCTGTATCTATATATATATATATATATATATATATATATATATATATATATATATACAATACATAAATATCTATATATATAAAAAATATATATATATATATATATATATATATATATATATATATATATATATATATATATATATATATATATATATATATATATATATATATATATATATATATATATATATATATATATATATATATATATATATTTTGTTTCAACAAATATATATATAATATATATATATATATATATATATATATATAATATATATATATATATATATATATATTTTCTTTCAACAAATGAATTAAAATGAGCTTATAAACATTTCACTAAATAAAAGAGTATAATTTCTAATATTTTCATTTTTGTTTTACTATTTTTACATGCAATTATTCTGAAATTTTTTTTGAACAAACCCAATTGGGCAAAATTATTTAAATGATCTGAGTGTGACTATCAGTGTAATCAGAAAGGACCCTTAAAAACACACATACTCACGCATGGAAACAGGGTTTAGGGTCACTAATGATCCAGACCCAACTTCCACTAGAGGAGTTACCAGAAGAGCCACAGGACTTTCCAACTCTTTAGAAAAAAATGCAAAGAAAAGATATGATCCTTAGTAATCGTAGGGGATTCTGAGAAAGTCTTATACCGTGGAAGAAAAGTTGGAAATATTTTGGTGTGTCACATACAGCAGACACAGTACTTTCCCAAAAAAAGACACGAGTAAAAGAGCAAGAGCTATGTTGAGACAAAGAAACATCATAGACAGAGAAAAACTGGAAAAGATACCAGATGCGAGGTTCTTAAGTATAGCCACCAATATAAGAAATAGTAAAACTGCTATAACAAAAGAGCGAAGAGCGCAAGTTGAGGAAGAAGTAGAAGAGTACATTAGACTAATAAACACAGCAGATGATCATATAAACCCATCTGATGAAAAATGGATCTGGACCTCGGAAAGAAATAAATATCTAATGGAGTGTTACTATATAGGAGAACTCATCCCAGAATGGAAAGAAAAAGAGGAATTCTGGAAATATAATAGAGACCAACAAAGAACCAGTAAAACTTTATGGAAATATAGATTCAAACAAAAATATAATCAGATAGACAGGAAAAAAATGGTTAGTCAAAAACAAGCCATCCTAAACTATAAGAAAGAGACACTCCCAACAAACCAAGAACTAAAAAACATAAAAGAACAAGCAAGAGAAATAATGGAAAAAGATCTCCAACTGACACCAGAAACCATTCAGAAAATACAAGAGAATAGAGGAGCATTGTAGTGGAGGTAGTGAAGAAGTTCTCTGAGGATATATGTATGGAATTTGGTTTGGATAAATATGCTTTCCTTACACTCAGGAAAGGAAGAAGAACGGAGAATGAGAACATCACAATTGACGATACCATCATAAGGCAACTGGAGCAAGAAAATACTTATAAATATCTAGTAGTGGAGGAGTCGGTGAAGGTGGAACTTAAGTTGATGAAAGAGATCCGGAAAGAGAATATTTATATATAAGGGACATATTTTGTCTAGAATGTACACCGAACGTAGAGGAGGAGGAGGCATGAGGTTGGAGAAGGTAGATTACATATACAAAAGAGAAATAATAGGGTTGGGCCAATACCTGGAAAGCGCAGAAAACAAATTCCTCTGGTGGGTGTATCATCATAAAAGAGGCAAGCCAACAACAACTTCGCTAATTAAAATGAAAACGGACTACATAAATGCAAACCACATTAGAGTGGAACAAGACCAAGGGGAAGAAAAAACGCAAAAGAAAAAGGCAAATATAAGAGACAAATTTGAAGCAGAGAGGAAGAAAAAACATATAAAGTAAACCAGTGGAGAGAACAAGCAATGACAAAATAATACAAGATAATCATAGACGAAAGTTATATGGATAAGGAAAAATCAGTGGAAATATTTACGAGGGGACGATTACAAGCAGAAGAAGAAAGAGTGATTATACCCGCTCAAGACCGAACAATCAGAACAAGATGGCATCGAAAGCATACAGAAAGAGAGAACATTAGCGACAAATGTAGAGTGTGTGACCAAGATACAGAATCTGTCCCTCACATTCTAGCAGGATGTCAGACTGCTAAACAGACACCTATATTCTGAAAGGCTTAATACCCTCTTCAGATTGATTCATTTCAAACTGTGCCAAAAGTATAACATAGAAGCGGCCAACTACTGGAAACACAATTCCCCAGAAATAGAAGCAAAACGAAGAGGTGCTGTTACTCTATGATTCCGTTATTCCAACGGATGGAGCATTCGCCCAAAAGAGGGATCAGAAGTGTTATATAATAGAAGTGGGAGTCCCTAATGATAACAACGTGGTGGCATAGGAAAAGGAAAAGGAAGTAAAATATCAAAGACTCAAACACGAAATTATAAGAATGTGGTACACCAATGACATTGTGATGATTCCAATAGTAGTTAGAACGCTGGGTGTAAGAAAGAGGAGTCTTGTGAAACATCTGGAGAAGCTCCCAGTATCAATCAGCACACTGAAACTGAGCTTAATGGTTATAAGGAAAAGCATTGAACTTTTGCGACTTGTGTTGGTATTTGGATAAAAAAAAATTTGGAATGTCCTTTTGGTCAAGGTTTGACCACGAACACCTAAGATCTAAAGCCTATAGATCGTTAATAACCCCTTGCTCCGATTGTAGTTATGAATGTAATAAAAAATTTTTAGTTATTTTACTATCATGGCTCCAACCAATGCTAGTCCCCCGATCAATGAAAGTTCGATTCCCCGTAGTCAAACGGATGACTTACGCTGTTGGGTGGTTAAAAAACAGGGACGCACCTTCCGCGCCCTCGCGTCTCAGCGAGGACTGACAGCTTGGGGTGAACGGTACGTGATGAACGGAATGGAAGAAATTCGGGTGTACGCGTGCGTTAGATGGAGAGTGGTTCCTGCTTTGAGGGAGAGCCATGTGAGACTTCGTTGAAAAATATGGGATGACATTCGTACGACTTCGGCCCTGGATTTTGAGGTGCTGGGGATGAACAGAAAATTCATCTTTGGGTCTAAGGTTTAGACCCGAATGAGGAATAAATACCTCCCAAGGGGAGAAACTTTAGCAAAATTATTTAAATGTTCTGAATGCAATTACAAGAAACGTTTTAATGAAAATTTGTTTAATAAGCATAGAAATTTCCTTCCTAAATAGGAACGATGACTTTGGAAGAAATTAAAATAAAAAGGAGAATATTCTAGGATGGCTCAGAATAAATATATTTGATTCTTAATTTAAGATCAGCCATTGTTTAGAACTTAATAGTACTTACACGAATGTGTACATGCATGTATTAACTTACAAGTGTGTGTGTGTGTATGCTATTGGTCATGTAAAGTTTGTACACATTAATAAATTATTTTTGTAGAAATTGTATCATACCCCAAAGCATTTAGCTTCCTCCCATTTCCCATTATCCCCTCCACCTTCATTTCGTTCCTTTTCAACTCCTCCTTTTCCGCCATATCGAAGATATTGTAATTGTGTTTGGAATGTTCGTAAATAAAGGAATTGAGCATTTGAGTCATTGAAGATAACCAATGCTTTCTTTTCCCTAATTTGAAATCAAAGATCGGCCGAGTCAGGCCCGACTCCTGAAATCTGCTATCGGCGATCTTAAACTACTCCTTTTTAAAATGTAAAGTAATGAGTTTAGTCTTTGAATAATTGATTTGTGATGAAGTGACAAACAGGTCGTTAATGAAGAGTACAAAAACACTAACTCCTTGATAGAACCCTGAGGAATACCACATTTGAGTGATTTAAGGATAAGCTGTGGACGTTTTGTAACTGCCACTTTAGTAAGGTCGGGATGGAAATCGGAAACGTTGATAGATCGTAGTGGCTTCTCTGTGTCTACTTCCTTTTACTTTGTCGGCACCCTCCCTTCCTATGAAGAAGCGGGCAACCTCGAGGTACTTCGCTACCATTGCTTTCCGCTTCCCCAGAAATCGAAATTTCAGTCCATTGACAATTGTTTCTAATGCCTGCCGAGGCAGGGCAATCTAGCTGTGAGTGTTATGTATTGCAATGGTGTGGGAAAGGCATCTTTGACATGTGGGGAGGGATCTCCAAAATATTCAAGTTTGTATTCCTGGGGGGGGGGGTTGCTCAAAGCCGAGCCGTGAAATCATTGACCGTGTTTTTCGGGTCAAAGTTTGTTCGCTATTGGAGAGTACGGTATTTTTGGGGTTATGAAGATTAATTCCTGGGTCAGTTGTGCGTTGTTTTTAATGATACGAGTGTCGGGTGGTGGCGGGCCAGATTGTTGTATAGTAGAATAGTATTTTGCTGGTCTGGAGCGTTTGTATAGTCTAAGGTTTAGGGGTGTTGTTGCGGCATTGCATGCTAGGGGGTTGATCTTGCTATAGAATTGAACATTCTACCATGTCGAGAGATGGGCCCAATTTGGTCTCTGATTTTTGTCATTAACGGTTTGGAGGTCTGATATGTAGGTGTGGCGCGGAAGGCAGCCATTTATGATCCTAAATTCGTTTATTACTGGAACTACTACGAGCTACCTTCCAATTATTCAGTTCTCCGATACTCGTGAGAGCCTAGACTTGGGGATACTAGTTTAAAGAGAGACTAAAGATATTTGGCTGTATACTATTGAGTTTGTTTCTTTGTGTTGGCCAAAATTTCAACTGACAAAAGTCATAGCGTTATTTATTTGTGGCTTTGGTGTGTTGTTGTTAATGTGGCGGAGAGGGAGGTACAAAGTCACATGTGGGAGTTTGGAATCTCTCCATACAAAGGTGGGTGGTTGTCTATGTATTTAAAATAACTGAATCGTTGGATGTTTATTGTGGATTTCTCTTTTATCTGGTGTGATACTTTATAGGACCGGAAGCCTTGTCTTACAGTAGGATAATAATCAGTTGATGGGAGGCGGCTTTGTCGATGGCATCTGGGAGGTACCTGGCACATCTCCGTCAAAAAGCGCGCGGCCATTCTCTCCGCTCTCAGTCTGGCGATTTCATTGCCAGTTTGGCACTCCAACCTGAGGGGGTCAGGCATAGTTGATTTGTTTCGTCGGGTGGGAGTAGCGAAGAAATTATTGTACAGGCGGATACTATTGTGTTATAGAATAAGGGTTTTAGCGCCTGGAGTGGCGCCAGCGGATCTGAGTAAATGACAAGAGTAGTCTTGCGTTTAAAGAATTAGATCGAGAAAGGGGCAAATCAGTATAGCCATTTAATTTTGACCGTAAAAATTGACGCATGAGGGGGACGGATATTGGAGAGGTTGGGGATGAGAAAGACGCGGCTTCTGGATGCACCTACATACTGTCCCGTTTATAGGAGCCGTCAGTAAACACGTGGGAAATAAATCAACGTTGAACTGCGGAAGAAGGCAGCAGGGTGGCTAGATTGGAGAGGGAGATCAGGAGCAGGCAATAGCCAAGGTGTATTACCCTTCGTCATAGAGAAAGGCAGCACCTTTTGCAAAGGATGTTGAAGAAAGTTAAGATTTATAAACTGTGTATGCAAATATAGAATTCTGAGGTATCTCCGCAGAGAATCGTGTCGGAGCAAGACGGTAATGGGGTTTGAGAGCAAAGATAACTTGTGCACATGATTATTCTCTTCGAAAAGCGAGGGAGAGAGTAGCATCACATTGAATTCAACTTCCAAGTTCACCCTGCGGGGACGATCGGGAAGGCTCCAGTGGAAGATCATGGATCGCTCGTTTGGATGGGATGGTAACAGGGTTGTAGTAGAAGATTCGGGAGTCCTGGCCCATACTAACACAGCATTGTCCAGCTTCGATCGGGAATTATCGCGATATAGAGACGCAAAGGGACTTACAGGCAACAACCCCAAGACATCAGGCGAGATGAGTAATATTTCAAACGCGATGACAAGTCATTTTCAGCAAGTTTGGGGATAGCGGGTGCATATTTAAGTGGTTCATCTAGAACACGGAGTCCTAGAAATTGACTTTATGAAGTTACAGGAATGGTGCGAACCATATAAGGTTGAGGTTCGTGGAGTCAAGCTGCAAGTTCCTCGCATTACCTTTTTTTTAAAAGTACTGTGGGTTTTGGTTGGTGAGAAATGGAAGTCATGAGTTACCATATTGTAAAATATTCTCAATACGTAGTTGAAGTTGCGCGTTCAAGAAAAGCAGCCTGGCACCGGCTATATTTAAGCGCAAGGTATTAACATAGGGGAAATTGACCGTCCGCTAGGATAGCAAGTAACCATGTCATTAAATCCAGAGCAAAAAAGTAATATACTTGAACACTACCCTGCGGAACCCATTCATCCAGAGTAAAGTGGCGTAGCAGAATAGAAGACCCGAACATGGATTAATCTATTTGACAAGAGGCATTTAATGAAAAGAGTGCGAGTGTATTGAGAATCCCAGTTTCTCCCTTGGTTTCATTAAGCTTTTCAAGGTCAACAAAAGGCACCAGAACCATTCCCACCAGTTTAGAAGGCTTCCCGGATGTCATGGTTCAGCTTCAACATGGGATCCTAGGTCGAACGATTTTTGCGGAAACCAAACTGGAAATTTGAAAAAGCCTGGCAACTCTCCAGAACAGGGAGAAGGCGGCCTGAAGCTAATTTTCTCCATTAATTTACAGGTATGACAGGTCAGTGAAATTGGTGTTTGGTTGTTCGCCAAACTTCGGTCTTTCCAAGGTTTCGGGATAGGGATTACAAAAAAAACTGTAGTCCAAATAGATGAAAGAGATTATATCCAGATTGTTTCTACAGATCCAGCAAAAAGCTGATGCGAGGGATGGAATGCTGACGGAGCATAATGTACGAAATCATGTCTGGGCCAAGGGCACCGTCTTTGCTATTCGCCAGTGCAGTTTAATACTCTGCAAAGTGTAAAAAGACGGTTATAGGTATAATTTTCCCCTTTTGCTGTTGAAAAATAAGGCAATGGAGTTAGTTCTCACTTCTTGAAAGGTTTCAGGATGGCGAAAAGAGCTCGAATGGCCAGCAAAACTATAACAATGCATCTGCAATAGCAGTGGAGTGGAGATCGTGTCGGTTATATAAGGCTCATAACGGAGGACTGTGGGTGAGGAGTTGTTGGAGCGACGAGATATTTTCTGTCCAACTTTACTCACAAAAGGAAGGGGAGTTGTGGAGTTGAAAGTCAAAATATAAGTTCGAAAATATTATTTACGTGTTTTCCGGTTAATTCGTCGAGATCTCGCCGCAGCTGCTTTAAAAATAATCATGTTTGGGGTGGTACGGGTCCTTTTGTATTGCCTGTAGAGTTTCTTCTCTCGATTAGCTTGTGCGCACTCTTCATACTACCAAGGGTTTGCCGACCGCCTGCCTGCGGAAGATTGCGGAATGCAAGCTTCCGCTGCTGTGATGACAACTTGCTGGAAGAAGTGAAAGGCATCATCAACAGTCGGAAACCGCTTATTGAAGGGAGAAAGTGGGATAGCTGTGGCCTGATTAAAAGGAGCCCACTCCGCTCGGTCATAACGCCAGCTGGAGTTGGATTTTAACATTGGACTCGGTGCAAGCTCATTTAAAGCTATTGGGTAATGATCACTGCCGTATAAATAATTAAAGCGATCCATAAGAGAATGGGGGCAAAAGGAAATATCAATACAGAAAGAAGTGCGTGTATCTAAATGTTCATATGTAGGAAGTCCTGTGTTAAGGCATTCCATGGAAAAGGGTGTTAGAAGATCTACAAGGATCTTAGATGAGGCGACAAAGACGCCCCATAAGGAAAGGCAGAGGTTGAAGTCCCCTAGTATAACAACCGGAATAGGGAGCTGCTTAAAAGGATCAGCTAAGTCAACCTTAGTAAACTCACTAGCTACTCAGAGACAAGTAGATCGAAGCAGACAATAAGGTCGGTGGACGAATGAATTCGTGCCGCCACTGCATGAAGTCTAGTTTGAAGAGACTGGAGAATAGAGGACATATTTATGAGTGAGTATTCCTGCACCTCCCCTATCATTGTCACCTCTTTCTATAGAGGTTAACGGCGATTTATATTCCGACGGTTGAAAGAAGTCGCGATGGCATAGTCGAAGTTCCTGTAAAGATATGCACTTTGGTAAACATATGTTTATTAGTAGAACAAGTTCTTCAGAATTTGAGTAGCAGCCACGACAATTCCATTGAAGGAAGGTGGCCATGCTATGTGTTTATAAATATTATGAGGATGGTCTTTTTGAGACAATTGTCTCTATGTGACTGGGGTAGTGTTAGGGGTAGATTCAGATGGAGAGGAAAGGCTAAGATGCGGGTCTCGACGAGAGGGGCAACAAATCCTGGTGGTAAAGAATAGTCATACAACAGAGATTTGGGTTGTACGACCGCTTTTGGGAAGGAGTTTTCAGTGGTATTTGGTGAAAGGGCTTCGCCATGATTGCGAGATAAATTGAGTCCAACCAAGTCCATCTTATTGTGTGGATTTGGTTGGTAGTTGGAAGAGCAACCAAAATGCTCATGTTTAGGAATGGGAGCGATATCAGTACCTCCCATGGAAGTGGGGAATGAAGGTGTCACCAGAAAGGTGCCATATTTTTGAAAAAGTGTTGGGGTGGCGATATTGGGATCCAATATAGGATTCGTTGGGTTGACAAAGTCTGATACTGGAATTTTTGCCAGTAAGTCATCATGCGAGTGATTTTGCGAGACTGGACAATTTGAGTTAAGAATTGAGACCTCTGGGTGCCCTTTCATGCCGCCAACAGATCAAGAACGTTTGGAGCTTTTGCGGCGTTTACGTTGGAAGGTTTTCCATTCACCTCTGTCGGAAGCGCAGGAAGCATTAGAAAGAGATTGAGTTATCACATCAAGCTCTATTTGGGAGCTGTTATTCATTTCATCCGCTAAGGCATAGAATCCTTTTGGGAGTGCTGAGATAGGAAGTTCGGAAGAAGAGTTATAGGAAGATTCAGAAGACTTGGAATACTCTTGCAAACTTTCAGAGGGTTGATTGGTGGGTTGTTCGATAGTTGTGATTGTTTGGGTACAATTTGTTGAAGTCATTGTCTCAGGAACAGCTATGGCGAGGTCTCTTCTTAGTTGCATTTTTTACATCAGGGGTTAGTGTGTTTTGGTTTAGTAATTCGGATGCTTTGTATTTTAGCCAATAATCTTTAGCTTGGTGATTATTCTTTTCTTTGTGTTTAGGAACATCTTTTTCAGGAATTTAAGTAATAGTGGGAGGCGGATTCTGGGACAGAGACACAGTCCTATTGCGGTGTATGAAGAGGGTTGCAAGGTCCACAATTGAAGCAGAGGCAATTGAGTTTGTTGAGGGGGCACAATCGGGTATGTAAATTGCAGAATGATGGCATGAAATATATGGTGGTGAGAAGCTGAAAGTTTTTGTGTAAAACGTTGTAAAGGGGATCTTGTTCCTAACCTCTTTTGTAATCTGTATGATTATATTAATTCATTATACAGCATTTATTTCATTGTATTTATTGCTAGTTAATGATTCATTATTTGGTAATGTAGAATCATAATCCTTTGTAGTTTATTTAAAAACTACATGTTGTGACATTCATGGGCATGTAAGACAATTGATTTACATATATGTATGCACGTGTGTGCTAGTATCTGTGACATTATCAAATATTGGTACACATATGCATTTCATTACAATTTGTTATATTTTTGCAGATCCATTTAACTTTATTAACTTTACATTTGTTAATTTAATTACGTTTGAAGTTTTGGGATTGTAATCTTGATAGAACAAAGTCTGATTGTGAAAACTCCGGGGTAGGTGGAAAATGAAATAATTAAAGACAACCTAAAATTAATAAGCAGATTAAAGTAATACCAACCCCTGATAGTATAAGAAAAGTCCTGAGCAGGGGTTACAGCTGACTTCATAGGTGCGATAACACCGCAGCTCAGAAAATAAAAGCTTTCATTAATTAGAAATATGTCTTAGGAATCTCTACTCTGTGAAATTTTCATTTCACAGACTTTCATATTTCGAGTCATCTCATCTCAGTTTTGGAATTTCACTTTATAGTCATTTCAGTTTTGGGAGTCAATTCAGTTTTTGGGAGTCATTTCAGCTTTGGAAGACATTTCCATTTTTTGAGAGCATTAAGTTCAACTTGCAGAGTCATTTTAGATTTCACTTCATCCTTGGGTGATTTATTTTTTTATGGATCATTATTGTTCTGATTGATTTATTCCTGGAAGATTTTCATCCTTTGAGGAGATCAGTGATATTGGATCTGGATTATATACTTACGTTGAATTCTACTCATTGCAATTACACATAAATTGGAAAACCTAACGTTGACTCTCTGAACCAAAAGGAAATACCAACCTTCATTTGGATAACCTCCATTGAAATTATATATATATATATATATATATATATATATATATATATATATATATATATATATATATATATATATATATATATATATATATATATATATATATATATATATATATATATATATATATATATATATATATATATATATATATATATATATATATATATATAAAATAGTAATTTTTGTACACACCCAGATTTTTGGTATTCCTGTTTTTTTGACATCACATATTGGATCAAACTTACTTATTCTATCACTTTTATATATATATATATATATATATATATATATATATATATATATATATATATATATATATATATATATATATATATATATATATATATATATATATATATATATATATATATATATATATATATATATATATATATATATATATATATATATATATGCAGGAAATTGGGTTCATTAATAATTTCTTGTTTAAAAAATAATTTTGTATATTTGATGTGAATATTTCGTAGGAATTACGAATATATGGCGAGAAACGCCGTAATTGTAAAGTTGGTAACGGTTGGCAAATTGACCATCAAAAAATTACCCATGTAAAATGGCTCTTACTTGATAGCAAGGGAGGAGCTTCGGCTCTCCTTGCTGGGAGTGGGGGTTCCTCTTCTGACTGTTCCAGTATTGCTAGGGAAGGTGAATGTGCCTCCAGTATATAGAGTTAGGGTACATCTGGCACTAATCCGCTATCTCAAATGTACCGGTCAGTTGGGCAGGCTATGATCTTTTATGGGGATTAGGTTGGAATTAGGATCCAGAGGGGGTCTTGCCGCCCTAGATATCAGTTTTTGCTGGTGGGGAGGGATTTCCTAGGTTATTTCGATCATACTAGGTTCTCAGCACCTCGCAATGCCAGGAGATCCAGGCAGAAAGTTTCATTAGTGACTTTTGCTATAGTTTCCTGAAGCAGCCCAGGTCTAAGGGGGACCTGTGAGGTCCCCAGGAAGCCCTCAATCTCATCAAGTAAGTAATCAACAACTCTACTGCGTAATATAAGTTGCTAGTTTATAATTGCCATATACATTAATAAAAAACTAATCAAAGGAGTTCCTAATTTTTGGAAATGAAATATTTATATATTCTACAGATTAATTAGGCATATGTAAAAAACTTTGGTAATAGTTGAGTTAAACAGATTCTGACGAAATATCCACATTTTTTTCCCATAATCGTTTTATTTTGTATCTTTAGAACCCATGTCAAAGTAATAGAACAGTGTGCCAAACCTCTCTCATATATAAATTTAATAAGCCAACGCAAAAAAAACAAACAAAAAATTTGATACTAAAAAAAGAATGATATATGAAAATAACGAAAAATGTCGTTTATAAAAATATTGTAAAATTGCAAGGTAATGGTAACGTTGCTAATATATATATATATATATATATATATATATATATATATATATATATATATATATATATATATATATATATATATATATATATATATATATATATATAATGACACACACTTACAGAAAAACCAATTACATATTTTGAATCTGCGTATAAAGCTTATTACCAGAATAAAAAAAAAAAATTAAAAGTAAGACTTATAGAAAAATAACACATATGCTTGAATCAGCGATAAATTATGCATAAAGTCGCTTATGATTTAAATCATCTTAATACCTCTAGAGTAACAAGATAGATCAGGAATGGGTCTCTCGGCCTCAGGTGGATGACGGGGGACCACCTCTAACCCTCATCGCCGAGCCCCCAATGGAACACCACATGCTCCTTGAACTCAATTTTAGGGGGCCTTAGCCGATGTAGGGGACAGAGGGGCCCACGTCCACTTAAAGCCGAGAGACCCCGACTCTGATATCTATGCGGTCTACTCTAGGGTATTCGTTAGTTTTAAATCATAAACGACTTTACATATAATAAGCTGCACGCTGATTCCAAATATGTTATTAGTTTTTCTCTAGCTACTTTTCGAGATAACTCTCCTGGCCCTTTTATGGAATTATGGCTTATATATATATATATATATATATATATATATATATATATATATATATATATATATATATATATATATATAGTGTATATATATATATATATATATATATATATATTAGGATGTGCCTAATATTCGGTAAGTATTCAGTATTCGGCCTATTCGCCAAAATACCTAATATTCGGTATTCGGCTTTTTGCCGAACTATTCGGGCCGACATTGAGCTTTATAAACAATAAATTACGCCAACATACTAAAATTTCAATTTAAATTGAAATTTTAGAAATTTATTTTCCAAAAATGATAAAAATATAGTCAAATTTTGTAGCCAATATGGCGAAAATCTTTGTCATTTGTCAGATCCTATAAGGGCCTTTGACATTTTTCAATATTCTAAAAAATAGAATCCTTTTAATGATACGGGATAATGGACCAAACATGGTAGTTGGTATAAGGGAGAGTGGCTTGCTATCAATTTCATGTTGCAACTATGCATTCACGATTCAATATTATGTCAGAAGTCTGTTAAAGATATTTTATTTGCTTGCAGAAGCATATCCCTTTCACCATTCAGCAACGGCAGTTGCAAAGCTTATAACTTTACAGATGCAGCTGAATGTCAAACAGCATAAATTAATTCAAGACGTTTCTACACGCTGGAACAGAACTTATGATATGCTTAAAAGATTGTTTGAATAAAAAGTTCCCTAGCCATATACGCTGCTGATTGCAATCAGAAAATGTTGACTGATTTTCAGTGGCAAAATTATTCCATTTACTTGAGCCATTTGACAACATCACTAAAACAAGCATTAAACGTGAAGTAACAGTCGCCCAAGTGATCCCTTCCATTTTAGCAATAAATCTATTTTTAAATAAGGCAATAAAAGCAAAAGCTTCAGTGGAATAATTGCACTCGTTGGAAGAGCTTAAGAAATCAGTAGAAAAGACTTTCTAAGTTTCTATGTGATAAATCTTGTGTAGCTACTTTCTTAGATCTGCGATTCAAGCTAATTTTTCAACATGAATCAGATGAATCAGTAAAAAATATGGTCGTTGGAAAGAAATGCATGAAAATTTAGCTCCTGACTCTTCTGCTGACGATGATTCAAGAGTGGGGAAAGTGAAGTTGAAGATTCCATTTTCACTTCTTTAATGATTGTTTTAAAGAAATTGTGGAATCAAAATCTCGTCACACAGAAAAGAAAGTGAGAGTGAAAGAAGAAAGTCCTTCTTCTGTCGATGTGATTATTGTACATAAAGTAAAAAGGCTACATAATGAATTATAAATAAGAAATAAAACAAATATATAAGTTTGTCTACTTTTGACCAGTGAAGACAATGATATTCCCTTCAATTGCGGAAAACACTGGAAATAGTTTTAAGAATTTGAAAACTAGTTAATAAAATACCTTCAGCTTCACCTCGTCATCATCGTAAAGTAAAGAATATTTGTCAGAGAAATATTTATGAAGCCACAAGAAATAGGTTATCCCCTGAAATGGAGAACTGCTAATGTTCTGTCATTTTAACCTTAGAGCTTATTCAAATGAAGTTTAGTTTAATATCTTTAATTACCGAAACTTTTCAATTTTTCATTTAATTATTTTTATGTGAATGGTTTTCTATAGGTAAGAAATAGTTATTTACTTTTCGTTTGTTTTATTACTTTGTATATAACACTGGAAAACATGAAATTTCTTGGACGGGCTTTCGCAATTGATTATTGATGTGCCGATTCCAAAATGTAATCGGTTTTGCATATCACATCGCATTTGTGATATTGTGTGTAATACAGATTTGTAAAATTTTATGATTTATACCTTGGGTCCATCACAATTATTGGGATATATATATATATATATATATATATATATATTATTATATATATATATATATATATATATATATATATATATATAGATATATATATATATATATATATATATATATATATATATATATATATATATATATATATATATATATATATATATATATTGATATTATGTAGGGAGAAACAAATCGCAATGATATGATACATGTCTTTGATAGATATATGTTGAAACATATAATGCAACTATGAATAAAGAGTAATATGGGACAACAATGAATGGCTAGAAGGAATGGGTTTAGTTAATGTAAACATACTCTACGATGGTAGTAACTTTCTCTTCATAGACGATCTACTATGCATAGCGTCTGGAATATCCCTCATTAAGCTCCAACAATAGTCGGCCATCATATTGATATCCCACGTGCCCTGGTAACGTCCTTCCATGAACTTTTTTAGATCTTGATGGAAGCGTTCACCCTGCTCACCACTAACATCGCCTAGGTTATCCGGAAATTTTCTTAGGGGAGAATGTAAGTAGTGCAACTTTATACTAATTCTTATTCTACATCCATGAGAATGAAAACTGTTTAGCAGTTCCTGTACAATGTTAGTGGCTCTCGGTTTCCTGTTCCCCCAGAAAATTCTGTGCTACATCTGAAAAGAAATTACTGCCTCTAACACAGTCATTGTTGTGGCAAAGGCAGCACTGAGGAGTGTCCGTATTTGTGGCCATCAAATATCCCAGCTTTTTTTTTCTTCTCACACTAGACCAGGAAACGTTGAGCACATATAGCGGAAGTATTCACCATCATGGTCCAGGCCTTCACAAATTGTTCCATCAAACCAAGTTTTATGTAGAGGTAATATGATGTTTTCTCTCTGTGCCAAGTGGTCACGCACATGTTCATCACTGCGTCAAGGTTTCCCTCGGTGGCCATTCTCTCTTGGTCCAGTGATCCTTTGCCGCCCAGGTGTCCCAATAGCACAGGAAGTAGGATATTTGGTGAAACCTGCTTGTTGACCGAAAGCAAAATGTTTACCATTTTGAGGTCGCCGCATATTTACCATCCATATACCTGATATTGCTCTCTAAACTGTCTTGATTTTTGCATACCCTCTCTTATCAGTACCGAAAATTTACTGGGAACCAAGTACCTGTTACCAGCAACAACAACACGCAAACTGCTCTGGAAGTGTCAATAAACAGTCGCCACTCACCTGCATCATATGCCTGGGAGTCCTATAGCGAGTAGTAGGCCTGCACCTCTACTGCAATACGCAAGGTTACAATCTGACTGGGCAGCCTCCGCAGCTCTTGCTTCCTCTTGTTACGATAAAAATGTTACTCTTTGTGCCATGGCCCCAGTAGCTGCCATGCAACCTCGGAGCCAACAGCTCAGGACAACCTCGGCAAATACAACTCTCATACAAGATCGCTCAGTTCACGGGAGAACAATGACGGACCATCCGATTGTATTTCAGATGGATGATAGACATCATCCAGGCATTGGCATCCATACATGCTGTACTAAAGCTACCACATGCTTTCCGACATCGACCAGTAAACTTGCTGCTACTGTAGATATGCGGAAGGTGTAACGCCTATACAGCCTACGTAGTGCGCATGAATTTTGTCATTCCTAGGGAATATGCAAAAATAAAGATCCATGATTGCACGAAACGGAATGTGATACAGCAAATCGGCATTATACATTTAGCTATAAATGGGAATCAACCTCCGAATTACTATATTACTAGCAAAAGAGCCAAGAAAAATTTCACCTTTTTTTTTAAGTTTTCTTTATTTTTCCCTAAATGGATGACCAAACTTTGAAATAACTATTCGGCCGAATAGCGAAGTGACTATTCGGCCGAATATTCGGTATTCGGCCGAATACTTTTAGCCGAATATTCGGTATTCGGTATTCGGTTTTTTTTTCAAATTATTCGGTACATCCTCTACTATAGGTATATATATATATATATATATATATATATATATATATATATATATATATATATATATATATATATATATATATATATATATATATATATATATATATATATATATTTATAAATATATAAATAAATATATAATATATATATATATATATATATATATATTAGTGTTGCACCGATACCAAAAATTTGAGGCCGATACCGATACCGATACAAGTACTCGCTATTTTTTCATTGCCGATACCGATACCAAAATTTTTGCCGATACCCGATACCGATACCGATACTTTTATCCCTATATGGCCTAATATATATATATATATATATATATATATAGTATATATATATATATATATATATATATATATATATATATATATATATATATATATATATATATATATATATATATATATATATTAGTGATGCAGGTAACATCCTCGCATCCGCACATTATTAAAGATCTCGCCCGCATCCGGCGCTTTTCTCAAGGCGGATGTTCCACGTGATATTTATATTGTCGAGATTTGGATAAAGAATTTTATAATAAAATACTTAAGATGAATCTCAAGGTAAATTTAAATGAGAGACATGGGACTCGACTCAACTGTAATGATGACTCATGATCTCACATTATGAAGTTCATAAATATTAGTAACAGAGTCACATGAGATTACTGATGCCAAAAAAATCAGCGCCTATACAGCTTCTCTCCAATGTAATAACATTAATCTCAACGCTAAGGAAGAATTTTTGAACCATCTTTAAATGAAAATAATGGCGGTTTAAAAAGAATGAAAGATGTCATAAACTAGAGCTAAAAATACGCTTAGTTCTGTGAAATTAATGACCTTCATACTATTGTAACTTACTAGATCCCCTTGCTATAAAGGCAAAGTTTTTTTATAAGTCAATATTAGGAACAAGTTAAATCGTCACCTTGTAGTTGCAGTTGAAAACTTCAATAACAGTCTATTAATTTACCACCCATTAAAAAGGAAATAAACGAAATCTACAGAACCAACATCTTCTACAAGTAAATCAAAAACAGATTCACTGGAAGAATATCTACAGTCCAGAAGTAATGAAGAAATCACACGCATTACCAAAAGATGGTAGTGCAAATGATTGAAAACTATCACCAAGAAAAACGACTAGGGATACTATCAGTTGGTGGAAAGTTAAGCAAAATGTTACCAACGCTGAATAAACTTGCAAGGAAATATTTGGCCTGTCCTCCAACTAGTGTTCCAAGTGAGAGAGTATTTATAAATGTGCTGGGCTACTATATGATGAACAGAAAAACAGACTCTCGAAAAAGGAGTAAAATTGATGTTTCTCAAGCACAACCTTCCTATATTTACATTTCAATACTAGTGCAAAACGTATATAAGTCTTTGTAAAATTTGAGTTGGGTCCCGGTCTCGCACCCTGGTAACAATTATATTAATAGATTGTGGCTAAACCTCGATATATTAGGCTATATATATATATATATATATATAGTAAGAAAGATATATATATATATATATATATATATATATATATATATATATATATATATATATATATATATATATATATGTATCAAAACATCCGCATCCGCAGATGTTAAAATCAAACTTCTCAAAAAAGTGAATTTTATATATATATATATATATATATATATATATATATATATATATATATATAGTATATATATATATATAGTATATATATATATATATATATATATATATATATATATATATATATAAGTTATTATATATATAAATAAAACTCCAAATATATATAGGCATATATATATATATATATATATCCTCAATTCTGTAAAGTTGCTATTTCCCGTGCTAGCCGAATTTAAGAAGCACGTTCTTACTAAAAATGTAAACAAACAAGATGGCGGCGTGTTAGGCCCCGTCTGAATTGATGAATTTTCATTCAATATAATCAGCTTTAAATCTAATTTCTTCCAAATGGATAAACTCCATCACAAATAGTTGATCAATTATCTGTAATATAAAACCATGTTATTTTTTTTTACTTCTGTTTATTCCAAACCACGTATTCTATCACAATAGCTGATTCCAATGTTTTAAAACAAAAGTAAGCCTAGTAACAAATCGCTTGTCGTTTTAAACTGGAAATTGTATAAAACTGGGTACATTTTTATCGAAAGGTAGTTAACAAATGACAAAAACGAAAAACGGTCTAAATTAAAAGCAAAGGGAAATACTAAATTTCATTCCCATCATAAACGCTTCTGTATTATTGAGGTTAATACGACAAAGGAGAGAATTAAAGAATTAGTCCCAGCATTTGTGGGCTTGTAAATTTATTTATCGCAATCCCACTAATACATTATTTGGGGACTAATTTCTTTATTTCTATCTCCTTAATCTCATAAAATTATGGTCTATGGTCCCGCATACACAAGCCTTTGTTATTTGTTCTGATTGGAGATTTTTCCATGAAGAAATCACCTTTCTCCGTAAATTTTCTAGCTTTAGTCTTTATCCCTCTAACATTTTTGATAAACTTGTTTACTCATTTCTCGATAACCACTTATCGCCCTATAACTATAGCATATGATGTTCCTAAACCTCATGTTTATGCTCGGCTTCCTGCATTGGGACCCCTTTCCAATGTTCTTCCTTTCAGATTAAAACATTTTTTAAACAAAACTTACACACAAAGTTTCTTATATCTTTTACTAACAACATCTCAATGGCAGTTTTTTTAAGATTAAAGAAAGCATCTCCATGAACTTGGTCACAATCGTTTACAAATATAAATGTGTCGACTGTAACGTTGACTATGTAGGCCAAACTTTCCAATAACTAAAGATGCGTTTCTTCCGTACACATGGACATTTCCTTTCGAACTAATTCTCCATCTCTCAACCAGAGAATTTAGCTGTCAGAGATCACTATGACCTCAATACCCTATACCTCTTTAAAAATTCTCCATTTTTCAAAATGCTTCTACAGATGAAGAACTTAAAAATTTGGAATCTTTATATATAAAAACACTTAAACCTACACTTAACATCCATAGGATTTCTCTGGCACTCCTGATTTTCTGAACTAATTGCCTGAATTTCGTGCAAAAACGAACGCGATTTCTTATGAGGTTTACTTTTGTTTTGCAAGCAATTGGAATTAGATGCTGTGATGGAGCCCGTCAATTTCGGATAAACAGAAATAATTAAAAAATGGTTTATAGGGTAGACTGGGGTGAAATGGGCCAACATTTTAGTTTTTTTTAAATTTTGGCATAAATTTCAAAATATAAAATGAATCTTAATAGCCTATTTTTGCACTCTGTCCTTTAGCTTTAAAATGGTATATATAACATTATATATTTTTATATATTAATATAAATTACAGGCATGTTTATAGAGGTAGGTGAAAAAAATGAACCCGGGGTGAAGTGGGCCACTTTTGAATTTTGTTAAATATCTCGGCTTGTACTTTATATTTTTTAAATATGATTACAGTGTTAGATAGGTAACTTTATGCTCTACAAAAGGTCTTAATAGAATTTTTCTTTTTTATTTACGCTTACTACTTTTTTTTTTTCACCAAAAGTGCAAAAATTTTTACGCTAATATAAAATTTTCTTTTTTCAGACTTGTAATTAGCCTATAAAATTCCTAAAAATAACATTCCTAACCTAATTCCTTAACACCTATTAATTGACTACCTAATCATTATAATTAAAACCCTACCTACTAATATCCCTATAGGCTAGCCTATCCTTTTGTATGCTACTTTGCTAAAATACAATACCTACCTTACACTATGCCACGAAAGTACATCAGGAAAACTACTACTGCTTATGACCCCAAAGTAAATTACCAGAACTAGTTAGAGAGGTAGAAGAAGGAAAAGGGACTATCCGTGAAGTAGCTAGGAGAAACAATGTACCCTACCAAACACCAGCAATGGGTTACCAATCCACCTAACAGAACCGGAACTGGTGGTATGACTGTACTATCTTTAGAGAAGGAGAACATCAGGTGACAGAGATTTACTTCTAGCCTTTGTCAAGAGCTCTGGCTTTCTTTTCGAAATTTTTCCCTGATGCCTCTTCTGAAAAAGACTTGCCCAGTCGTCTCCTGGACGGTTATCCTTGAAGGGGGTATTCTGTCCACATGCAGTTATGAAAGACTGGACCATGTCTTTT
>JABUQX010050503.1:55000-77536 GCA_015478945.1 Trachelipus rathkii
ATAAATAAATTTATTGCTTTGAAAACCATATTTTATAAACGTTTTTTTAGAATAATGGTTTAAAATTTCTTTTTAGTAATGATTAAAAGTTAATGAAGTTTTTTAAAATGTAATTTTCATTTAAGACAAAAATATTTGAAATTCCTTTTGCATTCTCATTGAATTTTTTTTTTTTTTTTTTTTTTTTTTTAAAGACTAACATTAGTTCTGTTGGTCAAGAAGGAAACGGTTCCAAAGGGAAAAGGACGTCAAGAAGGAAACATAAAATATCGGCAACGCATCAACGTAATGTTAAGAAGAAGAATTTAAATTTTGAGAGTAATGAGTTGAAAAGTCATCTGATCTCGCATGAAAAAAAGTTTAAATGTGATCATTGTAATTATGAATCCAATCTCAAATCAAAATTGAAAAGTCACCTGCTAATTCACACCAATATAAAATTATTTAAATGTTCCGACTGCAGCTTTGAGTGTAATCATAAACAAAGCTTAAAAATGCACATGCTTAATAAGCATACAAATATAAAATTATTTAAATGTTCTGAGTGCAACTATAAATGTAATCATAAAGGACATTTAAACATTCACATGCTTAAGCATGGAAACAAAACTTTCTTTAAATGTTCTGACTGCAGTTTTGAATGCAATCGTAAGGAGAACTTAAAAAGACACATGCTTACTCATTTTGATGTAAAGTTATTTAAGTGTTCTGAGTGTACCTATGAATGCAATGACAAAAGGAATATGAAAATACATCTACTTAACCATGCAAATATAAAGTTATTTAAATGTTCTGAGTGTAGCTACGAATGTAATGACAAAAAAAACTTTAAAAGACACATGCTAAGTCACTCAAATGTGAAGTTATTTAAATGTTCTGATTGCAGCTTTGAATGTAATCTTAAATATGTCTTAAGAAGACACATGCTTAAACACTCAAACATAAAGTTATTCAAATGTTCTGAATGCAGCTACGAATGTAATCGGAAATTTGTCTTAAAAACACACATGCTTAATCATGGAAATAAAAAGTTATTTAAATGCTCCGATTGTAGTTTTGAATGTAATTATAAAAGTAGTTTAAGAAAACACATTTTAAATCATGGAAGTGAAAAATTATATAAGTGTTCAAAGTGCAAATACGAATGTAATGAAAGAGCAAATTTAAAATCACACATGATTAAGCATGGGTATGAATTATTTAAATGCTCTGAGTGCGACTATGAGTGTAATCGGAAAGGATGCTTAAAAAAACACATGCTTACACATACAAATGTTAAGTTATTTAAATGTTCTGAGTGCAAATATGAATCTAATTATAAGCATAATTTAAAAGGGCATTTGCTTAATAAGCACAGAAATTTGGAAGGTACGCAAGAAATTGCCCTACCAAATAGTAATGATGATTCTAGAAGTAATTAAAATGTGAAAGAGAATATTTGAGGATGATGGAATTCACCTGAACAACATGTTCAACAAAGCATGTCAAAGTTATTCACAGAAATAAGGAAAAAAACTTTGTTTTTCCACTTGTTCTACATAGACGATCTAAAACTTTTCTCACATCAAGCGGAAAAAACTGAAAGGGAAGGTTGTGAAATCATTTACAGACGAAGGAATGGAATTGGGACTCGATAATTGAGCCTTTGTACTATTGAGAAAAGTAAGGAAATAGTGACGTACCGAGTCTATAATTTCAAGCCGGATCAGAGTCCAAAAATTATTCCAAGTCCAAGTCCAAATTCTTACTAATCACATTACAGTCACAAATATATACACGGTAGTAAATAAATTTTGCTAATCTTTTATAAAAGTAATAAATATCAGAAATCAAAATGATGATAATGTAAATAAAATTATTTTTTAATTTTGTAACTCGAAATGGAAATGTGAATTAGCTTGTAGTATTTTAAAAATAAAGTCAATTGACTTCTATTTTTCATTTTAATTTTTTTTAAAGCAGGTTACCAATACCCCTGGGCAGAAATGTCATTCATGAAATATTATATATATATTCTTTTACTTTATCTTTCTTCAACCTTCTTACTTCTGCCCCAAAGATTGGGGGTAAAACAACAAGGTTGCTGCCATTAAAAAAGGTTTAGGAAAGAACATGAACAAAATAACTAAAAAGAAAAGCCCAGCCTTACCGCCACCCTCTGTAACCCATTAATTATAGAGAACTCGTCACAGTCAGTAAAATCCACCCTAGAGCATTCAAATGGGACAGCGCGGACGCCTCACATGGTAATCGTTATCAAATGTATAAGAGTTCATCCCCTGCCCAGGTGGGGTACCAACCATGCCCCCTATACTAAATACAAAACGTATTTATACCCGCCATTTACTCTCCTATCAATGCAACCTTTTAATTCTCGCCTCTGTCACAAACTCACATTTCTCTCCTTCAGACATTCGTTCACTACTCAATCCACTTTCCCAACTTTTTCTTTGGTCTCCCAAGCCGGTCGGTTCCCAACACACTCACGACACTATAACATCCGCTTAACCAACCTAATCTCATTCAACCTTTCCACATGACCAACCATCTCAACATACCTTCTCTTTTTCTCTCTCATTTCCCTTCCTTCTTACACACCACCCCAGTATATCTTATCCATCACCTCTTAATTAACGAATCAATTCCTCTCTTTATCAATTCTCTCAAACTTTAGCATTACCCCTAAGATTGTCCATCTGAACACATTGAACTTTAGATTATCTATACTTCTTATTCCAGAACATAGTCTCACTTCCACAATACAATAACACAGGTAACAACATACCCTCATGTAAAAGACACCTAGCACACTCAGACTTAATTATCCCTTATTACATTCACTCAAACGATTTAAGTGCACAGCCACCTTCCTGCCATTCACAAACTTTCCTTTCCTAACACACTCTGCATCGTCCGTTCCCTCTCATCCAATATATACCCTAAATAAAATATTAAACTCAGACAACTTGTTCTAGCTGCTTCACCATCTAACATAACTTTCACACTGAGGACTGTCCTCACTCACAACCCATAACCTTACTCTTATCCACGTTTAGTTTCAAGCCCCTCCTTTTATATACACACACCCTGCCAAATCTCTCTACCAATCCTCTCAAACTCTCATTTTTCAGTTCGCCACACAGAACCAATCATCCGCAAATAATAGGTAGGCACCCTCCACTCAACTCCATTCTCCATACCATTCTATAATCACCTATATATCCCCTGCCATCCCCACCATCAAATTCTTTTACATAACTACCCAACCATATACAAATTGAATAAACCAAGGAGGAACATAACACAACCCTGTCTTACTCCGCAATTAAATCCTAAACCAATCCCATTGACACCTAATTAATTTATTCTTACAAACACGCTTCACTATCGTTCAATACATAATTTTGTATATCCATTTACAGAAGCCCCTACCCCAAACACCATATATCACTAAACACCTGCATAACGCTTCTCCCTATTAATCTACTAATCATATACGACCTGTTAGCAAATCACATATAAAACGCTAAATAACAATTATAATTCTTCTTCTCCGCATCATTTTTCTCAATCATTTGTTTCAAATTAAAGTTTGATCCACACTAATACCTCATATCCACTCCTGAAACGGCACCTTGTTTTCTTCACACAATCAGTCCTTCAGTCACTCGACCGCACTCTTTCGACCAAAATACCAGCAATATCTTCCCTACAACATCAATAAACTTATTCCCCTTATAATTTCTACAGTTCCCCTTTCTCCCTTAAACCCTTAATAGGGTACTAATTACCGCTCTTCTCCTCTCCATCCCTTGGAACTATACCCTCCTATAAACCGCTTTATTACAACAACTTCCAAATCCAATCAATCACCCATCTCGCCTCCGTTCTTGATCATTTCACCAGTAATTTCATTCATACTATACCTGCAGATTTACCTATTCTCAGAAACTTTTTCACTCTACCACGATTATACAACTCCTCCTTACAATAACCTCATCCCCATAAAATACCTGATTCCTCTTGCACCCATCAAACCCACCACATTCACTAATACCTCATCATTACTGTTAATATTATACAGAATCTCGAAGTGTTCTTTCCACTCCTCTCACATCCCATACTTCATCATTACAAAAAGCACCATCCACCTAATGCGATTATTTCTAAAGCAGTATATCCCCTTATCTCATTTACTCATATATATATATTATAATTTATAATATATATATATAATATATATATATTAATATATATATTATATATATATATATTATATATTATATATATATATATATATATAATAAATAATATATATATTAACTATATAATATAGTATATATATGGTATTTTTATCTAAGTATTTGAATCAAGTGTTTTCATTCATATATGGGTCTATGGGGAACATAGTCGCAGGAAGGGTGTTTCACACTAAGCCGACTGGCTTTTTTTTCCTTTGATGCTGGCTGAGGAACCGGATGATTTTTTATTTTTGGCATTTTTTTTAAAGATTGTTGCTTGTGTGTAACGTTGTGAATTATAATTTAGTAGTAATGTCTCTTTTGTGTATTAATGAATACATTGGTGACGAAAATAATGTTATTCATTCTGATTTATGCAATAATCACAATTAGTATAGAAGAAAAAATTTGTATTTGCAACCAATATTCGTTAGATCATCAAAATTTAACTTTAAAATGTATAAATCTTGTTTATCTTGAAAGGAACTGCCAAAAGATTTCAAAAGACGTAAGGTAATATATATTTATAAAATATATATATATATATATATATATATATATATATTATATATATATATATATATATGTAATATATAATATATTATATATTATATATATAGTATAAATATATATATAATATAATATATATATATATATTATATATAATGGCTAGGTGTGAGAAGAAATTGATAAAAAATGAAAGGAATGAACGCTATTCAGAGAGTTATGTGTGGATGTGGAAGAAAAGGGGTAAATGAGAGAATAAATGAAAGGTATGTTGAGATGGTTTTGGTCATATTGTGGAAAGGATGAATGATAGTCGGTTGGGTTAGAGCGGATGTATAGTGGCGGAGTGGTGTTGGGAACCGGACCGGGTCCTTTTTGGAAAAAACCGGAGAAAAAGTGGATTGAGTGCGGGTATATAGAATGTTTGAAAGGACAGAAAAACACCCAAGAACATAAAGAGAATAGAAGGTGCATAATCACGGAGTGAATGGCGGGGTTTTGTGAGGGGGTATGGTGTGTGGGCCTAATATACACCTGGGCAAAGGATATGAACTCATTACATTGACGATTCTACCATATGTGAGGGGTCCGTCCGTGGTCCCAGTGAAGCTCTAGGGTGGATTTCTGTCTGTGACGTTGGAGTTGCTGCAAGCTAAAGTTAATTGGTACTAGAGTGAGGCGGTAAGGCTTGGGCTTCTTTTTTTTCGACTTTTGTCATATTTCTCTCTACTGCTTTTTCTTTTCCGATGATGACACGCCCCTTATCCCCAAGTTCTTGGGGAAAAAAGAGGTGATACAAGAAAGATGAAAAGATATATATATATATATATTATAATAATATATATATATAATACATATAGTATATAAAATAATGTATATATAATATTAACTATATATATAATATATATATATATATATATATATGTAATTATATATATATATATATATATAATAAATTAATAGGCTACAATCCCTTCTTTAATTATTACAATGACTTATTCTTTTCTGGTAATTTATTCCAAGAATCTTACCTATTACATTTAGTAATATCTTAAAATATCTAAGCTTACACTAGTTAATTACAATTTATAAGAGACAATATTTATTCTTATGTGTTTAAAGGATTTAACAGGTTGTAATCTGTGACCTAATGATTGCAACCAACAATATAAAGTCTTAGGTTTATGGTTTTAGCTTTATTTGGCAAGATCGCAGAGAGTACACCAGAATCGTATAAGATTGTATATAAGGTCTGACCTGTTTATGAGAGACATTGTCACGAGACGTACATTTAAGAATCTAGGTTAGGAGTCCTCACTTAGTATTACGGCTTTATTAAGTTCATATGGAATTAGTGAATAATAAACGTGTGGTTAGGTAGAATCACACAGATTTAACATAGTTTATTAATTAATATATATAATAGATATAATATAATATATTATTATATAAATATATATATATAATATAGTATATAATAATATTAGTGTAATAATTATATTAATTATGGATTGTATATAATATATATTATATATATATATATTAATATAATATATACTATATAATATATAACTAATATACATTATATTTATATATATATATATATATATATTCAATATATATCTTATATTTTATTTTATCTCTACAATGCTTCCCTACGTTCAGTAGCCTAGGCAGGGGACCTTCACAGGGGAGACGATGGAGATGGGAAGCAGGGCCCCGACAAATCCTAGGATTGGCGGTGTTGCGCCTTGGACCTTATATCTGACGTGAATTAAACCCACGCACTAGACAGCTATTATCACAGACCTTAAATACCTGGACCTGTTATTAGGAGAGCCTTGCATGACATAGAGACTAAATGAGCTTCAGTTTCTTACCGTTACACCTTTTTGACCTTGCGACCCCTCCTTGTTAATTGCCAGTAGAATCCTTGAGACATTTGTTTATTGGATCGTCTGACAGACAATAGAAGCACTCTAGAGCGTTTTCAAGGGTACCGGATCGGAAGCATGGGACCTTCGCACTTAAGTTGGGTGTGAGATCGTCCGATGTAAGAGGTTTCAGTTGCTCCGTTGGCCCAGTGGGGACCACAACTCCTACGACGCTCTACAAAAGAGACCACCCGACGTCCAGTTGTTTGTCACTATGTCTAGTTACTTTAGACAAATCACCAATCTTTAATTCTCCGCTCAAGAGGGAGGGGCGCTACGACTTACTCTCGAGAGATTATACCTCCTCTCAGGGTAATCAAGACCATTCGGAGAAAAAAACTAAACATACTTTATGGGGACTTATAATTCACACCCATATGCAATTAGGAAAAAGGGACCGTTTCAGTGATGGTATTTGCAGATTTAGCGCGTTTCACCCTGACGGCACATCGCTCGGCGGAGACGCCTCAACCAACACACTACAACATCTTTAAAACGTTCTACTTTCACATAAATAACCATTAGAAAACATTGGCGACTACCTAATCGTCATCACAACACCTTGAGTCAATTTAACTCTAACACAAGAACACAAATACCATCTCAGACATATTTTATAATCCTCTCAATACCGTCACCTTACTTATCCACAGCCACCAATACTCTAATCTTCATTCCGCAATTTATAGTTGTTCTATCTGTTTACTAATCAGTTTATAGCGATGATGCGATAGATTTATTATATATATAATTTTCTTTTAATAATAATAAATTATTTACTAAATGTTTTATATAGTTATATATATATATAATATTCTATTCTATAAATATACATATATAATCTTATATTATTTATATTACCGTTACCGTCTTGGAAATCTTTGCGGTCCTCAAAGTATTTCTTCTGACTGGGGATGCGTATTGATGAATGTTTGTAGATGACTTATAGCTTTGTATGTGTTTGTCTGATCGAGCTCTGCTTTTGGCGATTGAAGATAGAATGTTTATGCACGATCAGAAAGTATATGCACGTCAGTGTATTCTATTTCTTCTGATGTTCTCGTCGATCCTTTTTGCACCTAATACACACATGTTTGTGTGCATATCTAGCTGGAGCGAGACAGAGTATAGATTATTTTCCGTCCAACCCAGATGATATCATTATTACCAACAGCAAAGTTCATTATCTCAGTAATAAGAGCAAATTGATTCACATACTTTACCACAACCAACATACTTTTCAATATCTATGTTCATGCCAGGAGATTTCATAGGATGCGGCAGATGCGCCGAGGCTGATGCTCCTCAGCATACAGTCAAGGAACAAAAGAAGTACGGGTAAGCGATGAAGACGTCATCATCTCTCAGATTATCTTCCATAGCAGCCACATTCGAGAGTGCGACACATGCCTCAAAGACTAAATGAGGTAAACTAGATAAATCCATATATATATATATATATTATAAACTTATACTATATAGATAGACAGATCCGATATAGGAATTGATAATATGCATTTATCCGATAGGATGCATTCACAGCTCGGTTATTAATGCATATATGATATAATATATAACTACACTTATAATATTATTACCATAAGGAGAGTGAGCTAATAGCCATTGACAAGTAAGTAATATACATAGTGGCCGATACTATGATGTACTATGCTTATATAGAGTGAATAGAGACGAGAGAAGGGAAAATTCAGCGGGAAGTGAAGGAAAATCTGGCCTTTAAATAATCGAACACAGGATTGAGGCTTCTTCAGGCACACACGAGGAGCGACAGAGAATATCGCGGAGACACAATTATCTATTTTGAAGGAGAGATTAAACTATTGTGAGACGCGAGGTGACTTAGTCTGCAGCACCGCGTGACGATGCTTAGTAGGGAGCTACATGTCGGGTTCACTTACTCGAGAGCCCGATCGGTGTACGTCAAGCAGTATATGCTTCATTAGCTGATCCTCAAGTGATAAGACATAGAATAGGGCACCATCACAAGCCCGTTGAAGTGATATGTCGCATATTCCACACCTATAACACCAGTTAAATAGAATGAGAAGAACAAATAGATGTATAGTTCAAAGAATTTAAAATATAAATATATAAAGAATAAAAAGTAAGGAAAGAATAAGCCAAGTTTGTATATGTATACCAGATAGAATAGCGCAGTTACAAAAATTGCAGAGCGCGCAAGAAATCTGCCTAACATCTAATTTAACATACGGACTGGCAAGCAGGTACTAATTTGGAAGAGAAGAGACGATCTGGAAGATCATGATTACGATACCTGGCTTAAAGACCAGACTGGCTATAAGGGGGAGCGCAGAATGGCACAAGATGTAAGATATTACTGGGAAAGTGGTAATGAGAGACAGATATAACTTTCACGAGATGTAAAGACCAATATGGAGGAAATGGCGGAGCAAGTAAAGTCGTGGGACGACTCTTATCGGATTGAAGAGAGCGTGTCATAAGCAGATTTACAACGAGAGGAGGGGTTTATAAGAAATGCGCTCAAAGAGGACATTCTTGACAGGAATGACGAGAGTAATAAAAGAGGATCGAGATGCCGATGATACTATATATAAGTAGAGGAGTGGTAAGAGCGGCAGAAGGAGGACGAGAGTATTACCGTTGGTGAAAATTAGCGCAATCGGGAGGAGTCCAAGAAACGTTATTTGCGGAAGTGCTTTCGTCACCCAAGACTGTGCACCAAACGGTTTACTTAAAGCGCTTCAAGGTTTCTTGAATTTGGTCGAAAGAGTGCGTTCGAATTAAGAGAAGCCGTGGCATGAGCGAAGCGATGGACAAGTGCCGTTTCGACTTATTGAGTAGTTGGTAAGGATGTTACGACATCCGTGTTAAGAAATTGGAAAACACCACTAAGTTAACCGGGTGAAACGGCCAGAGAAATGATAGTTAAGAGAATAGGTTCCTAATATCTAAATAAGTCGAGATGGTACGGCTATTTCAGGTGTTGGTTAAACTGGGACGTCGACAGCCCACAGTTGAAAGCGGAGCCGTGGTAGGAAGACCGTTCCATAGCGAGAGGTAGTTTGTCGATGTCTGCAGATTTTTCCAGAGCACATCGGAGTGTGGTGTATAGGTTCAGAAATCGAGGACATAGTATTATGCGCATAGTGAAGCGTAGTTGTAGAGTAATATTTTGTTGGAGCTCCCGCTGTGACGAAGCGATGGGTGTGTTACGAGAATAGCAGCTAGCTCAATAGATTATCGACGTACAATGGAGTGGTCATTAGGCGTCAAGTTACAGTACGGAGTTGTAACGACGCAGTAGACTATTAATATCTATATGCGAGGTAAGTATATCGAAGAGAGAGAAGGAGGAGGAAGCCAGGAACTCACGAATGTGGAGAGGAGGGAGGTTTTGATGGTGCCTCAACCAGCGTGTAATAAGTACGTGCAGGTCCGAGATTGGGGTCCTGGTGTGGGCGAATCTGGAAGAGTCTTTGAATAGTCTAAAGTGTATTTTCGAAGTTAGAGGTAAGAAATTTTTGAAATCAAGAGGGTGGTGTAAAAGGAAGAGCGAGGGAATCTTGTGAAAATTTTTTTTTATTATTTTTTTTGTGTTGTATAAGATGTTTTTTTAAGTGTTTTTTTTTATTTTTTTTGTGTGTGAATTGTTAGAAAAGATGAAGCGAGAGGGATTGTGAATAGGGAATGATTATGATTGATGTGTGATGAATATAAGGCTGAGTTTAAATATTAGGGTTATGTGGATGAAAAGGGAACGGACGATGCCGAGTGTAGTAGGAAAGAATATGAAAGTTGTGAATGGCAAGGAAGGTGGCTGGTGCAATATTAAGATTCGTTTGGCGTGAAATGTTAGTGTAAAAAGGGACTAATATCGTCATGGCTGTGCTAGGAGTCTTACATGAGGGGATGTTGTCTACCAGTGTGTTATTGTATTGGAGTGAGACTACTAGGTTCTGGAAACAAATAAGCTATACGGATCGTAAAGTTCAGATGCCCACATGCGACAGTTTAATATTTAGACTAAGTGATAAGCGCATAGAATAGAGCGTTATATCAGAATATTATAGTACAATCTTATGGAGGATTAGGCTAAGGTTTGTAAGTAAAGAATTGATAAAGAGAGGAATATTAGAACGTATTAATAGGAGATTGTGTGGTGTAGGAAGAAAGGGTAAATGTAGAGAAATATAATAGAGTATGTGAGAATGGATAATTGTAGTGATCACATATATAGTAATGGAAATGAGTAATATGAATGAGTAGTAGTAATGTTATAAAGTCGGAATGTATTAATGTGGTTAGACGTGTGTCGGAATACCTGAGACCGGATATACGGAAGGGTAACCCGAAGAGAAAGTGGATTGAGTTAGGTGAACCTGAAAATGTCTGAAGGAGAGAAATGTAAATTGGGCAGAGGCGAGAATAAGAGTACTAAATGATAATAAGGAGAAGAAGTAGCGGGTTTTAGTATGGGGGCATGGTATTAAGTTATAGCCTACACTTGGGCAGAGGTAAACCCTTTATACATATATGCCACTACTACGGCATCACAACCCGAATATAGTATTGAGGTTATCCGTTACGCTGTATAATAATACCATATGATGGCCTCATAGTGAGTGGGATTCTGTATTACTATGTGACGACTCTCACTAATTTAAATGGTATATTATAAGAGGGACGGATAAAGGCTTAGGGCTTTCTATTATTTCGACGTTTGTCATCGTTCCCCATTGCATATATTATTCTTTTCCGTAATGCTTGTAAGACCTATTTTAAGCCGCTAATAACCATCTTGGGCATAAAGATAGGAAAAAGGTGGATGGTGGAGAACTACAAATGAGAAGAAACATCTTATGAGTGCAACAAAAAGCTAAATAAATATTGATGTACGGATTTATCTGACCGGAGTCGTGAGGTATTGAGCGCGATCTAGAGTGCTGAGGGGTATGATGAAGGACGTGAGGGGTTAAATTGGGTAAACTCATGACTTTCATAAAAAAATTAAAAATAAAATAATAGAAGTACATTGACTTTATTATTATAACATATACTACATAACCGTCAAATCATTTCCATTCCGAGAGTACAAATAAAAAAAATATTTTTAATATTTAAAATTTTCAATCATGTATTGTATTTCTGATAAATTTATGACTTATTATAAAAAGATTTACAAATATATACTAATATCCTATTTAGTATATCATATTTGACTGAGTAATGTGATATATAAGTAGAAATTTGGACTTTAGGACTTTTGGAACTTATATTTGGACTCTGATATACCGGTATTGAAAATTATTGACTCGGTACGTCACTATTTCCTTACTTTACCAAATATAAGAATTTACAAAAATGGAGCTCTAAATTATTCGAGTTCCCATATCACTTTACGTCTGGTATAATAATGATTTACAACATTCCCATTCTAGTTTTATCGCTTTGATGTGAAAAGTTATTATTTAAAGATCGTCTATATGTCGAATAGGTGGAGAAATAACAAAGTTTTATTATCACCTTATTTTACTGTGAATATATTTGACATGCTTTGTTGACATTATTGATTTATCAGTTGAATACATCTCTATCCTTACAAATATATCTATCTTCACATTTTTAATTATCTAAATAATATTAATTTGGTAGGGAATTTCTTAGTCGAGTATCACTTCCAATGGTTTCGTTGAGTGCTAGTTTAAGCATAAGCTCTTTAAATTAGTGCTTATATAATTATTGTAATTCAATATGCACTTATACATAGATAATTTAAATAGAACTTAACTACTGTTGTTTATACCATGGTGTTTTTAAGAATCCTTTTCTCGAACACTCATAGTCCGCATTCAGAGCATTATCTAATAAATTTCATACCCATTACTTAATCATGTGTGTAATTAATATTGTGCTCTTTTCATTACATTCCGGATTTGCACTTTGTAATAATACACTTAATATATAATTTTCAAACTTTCTCATAAATTTAATAATGTGTTCTTAAACATATTTATATCCTCAAAACTACAATCCAGCATTTAAAAATAACTTTTAATCCATGTAATTATACATGTTGTTTTCTTAAGAACATAATTTTTACACGATTTAAATTCGTCTGCTTCTAAGAACATATATTATGAATAAACTTTTGTTTAGAAGTGTTTATAAATTGACATTATATATGTTCTCTTAACAAATATTATAGATTACATTCAAAGCGCATCTAAAACATTTAATAAATAAGCTTTCAAATTTTATTATTATTTTGTTATTTAAAGTTTTTTGTGACTAAATATGAGGTTAAATAAATTTTATGTGACATTAATAATTATATTTTGCCTATGTTTTTCTAAATTATTCATATTCCTTATTTATGTCATGCATTCAATAAGGTACACCGAACCTTATAATTAAACAATACATCAAATGATAAGCATTATAGTGTTTATTTTAAGGTTCACTCGATTGCATTCAAACTTGCAGTCAGAATCATTATAAAGAAATAGTTTTGTTTCATGAACGCCGAAGAACACAAAAAGAGAAAGGATTTACATGTTATAGTTGCACTCAAACATATAAATAATTTAATTTTGTATGCTTATTAAAGCATGTGACTTTTTTTAAGTCTCTGTTATGTATTACTCAAAGCTGCTGGACCATATAATTAAATGTTACTGGGTTAATTAAACAGTCATCATTTTTTAACGATTTATGAGATATGAATACATAATTTAAACCATTTGATCACATTTATAACTTTCTAATTTCATCGGCGATATTATAGATGACTTTTCAAAACCAATCTCAGACATATTAGTTATTCACATCTTGATCGCACACACTATTAGAGCGGGCCGTGAGTCCAGTCTATATTTATCGGTTTTAGCATTCTTGACTGCTCAACTTTTACCTATCTAAAATCAGTGATAGCAACTCATAACTAGCTAATTTCACTGGGCAATATGCTAACCCTTCTTGAAAAGTTAAACAAGAATTATTAATAGACTCAGTTACAAACTTTATCATACTTCGATAAATAAACTTCATTAATACTCTCACTCAAGAGAGTCGATTATGATACCATTATTTATAACTAAAAAATACGATATAAAATATGGCTTTTCGAGAAAGCATATATATGATTTTATCACACTTCAAACTACACACAATGATTAGCACAATAGTGTCCAATTATAGTCGGAATTTAAATATTACTTTTACACATTAGATATAGCTACACTTAATGTAAAACGTTATTATTGGGCTTAAACAGGTCCAAATGTTCTTCACTCGCTGTTAGCGATAGTGACTCAGTTTACTCTCACTCCCACTGATCTACAGGAACTCGCACGACAGACACTTAATCACACAAAAATTTCACAGTAGAAAAAACGATGAACCACCGACCACTAACTCACTCTGTACTCCCCTAAGCAATTATTACGGCATTTTTATTAAAAAAACACTTTATATATTAAGTAATATATATTAAGGGATTAACAATTCACCCATCCATGGATGACTTTACACTTTTGCGCTCCACAAAACGGATATAAATGGAGAGTGGTAATGTACACTCATATATAGGGATAACAGAAAGGAAACGAAACAGTGTCTAGTTGTGTAATATGCACACAGAAGTTGCACGTACGATATGTATTGTTATCTATTTATAAAGTAAAATAGTATTCTGTTCGTACTAGAAATGTTCGTTATTTTAACATGTCTAATTGTAGATAGTAAAGATTGCGGACGTATTAGAATTCAAGGCCCATTTATTCCCATTGTCTGGTGAGTTGCTCTTATTTCCGGTTCTATACGTATATTAGGTTTTTGAAATCTTATAAAACATTGAATTTGAAAGTTCATATTAATACCAAGCAAAATCGCTTACATCTTGACAAGCAATAAAAACATCTTAAGATTAAATAAGTTTTCCAATTCAGAATTCTTCACATATGGTGATTATACTTCACTTTTTTTCAGGCTTTTAACAGATGTTTAAAGGATCTTCTTGATTATGGGAAATCTTAGGTACTTTTCAAGGGACAGTGTTTAGAAATTCGGTCACATCACAAAAAACCATTCGCAAAGTTTGGCGATCTTTACTTTATTTACATTTTGGCATAACTCCCTTGGAAAGAATTGGATTGGTTTAATAATAAATTATTATTAGATAAATTAATTTAATTAATATAGATATATATAATATATATATATATATGATGTACATTTAAAGAAAAATTTCTAAAACCAGTTAATATAATAGTATTTGATGCACAAAAATATCGAAACATATATATATTAAAATAATAAAATAATATAACAGAATACAAAGATAAATTAATATAATAAATATATAGTATTATAATATATATGGGTATGATGGAGAGGGGAAGGTGATATAAGGAAGAAGTGGTAGATTAAGAGTAGATGAGAAGTTAGTGACACGGAATATAGGATATAGTTAATAAGAGCAGCTCCAAGTTAGAACTCATTGAATGTTAAAACAAGTTGCAAACTGAATCCAAATACTGTAATATACAAAGAAGAGAAGCGGTGTTAGCGTGCAAAATAGTGTGATGGATGTCTAAAGTAAGGAAGTAAAAGATGTAACAGTTGAAATGTTGGAAATGAAGAGGTTGAGAGGTCAATGAGTTAAAGATAAAAAAGGAATGTATATATAGGTAAAATATATATAACAATTGACACAAAGCGCTCGCGGGACAGAGCCCTAATTTCTGGAAGGGGGTGTACTCAGTTTATCACGTCTGAGTAGACGTATCCAAAACCTCAGGAGAGAACAAGCTTACATTCATACTACCCGACCAAGTTTGAACCTGTTGTCTCCTCGCCTGTTTGAGCGAGTGCAATCTTCCACATGAGCTAACGCGGTCGCTTAAATATAATAATAATATAAAATATATATATATAGATAATTATTATATTAATAATATATATTATAATATAAATATATAATTATATATATTATTATATATAAAAATATATATATAATATAAATATATGTTTCTTAGTGGTGTTAATAACAGTTTGTTCCGTTTCTTGTCTTGATTTAGAGTCTTTTAAAATTTTCCCATGTCTCGTGCTCATTTTGCCTAATCTTACGTAACCTACTAAATAATTCTGTTGGTTTTATTACATCTTTCCCAGCTCAAAAATGACTATTACAAAATTAACTCGAACTATTTTAAAAAACTTCAAATAAGAACACCATTATTCTGTTTGGCCTCTTTATTCCTCAAATTCATTTAATAGCTTGGTGTATTTTAATGGTTTGTTAATGTTTTGCCAATAGACTTTCTTCTCTAATACTCAAAGACTCATACTGTAAAAATTCGTTTCCCATTGCTCTATCACAGAACATAACCTCGAGTAAGCAATAGTATTCCCCTGCATCGCCTGTTAAGCATTAGAGCTCAACGTTCTTAATGAACGCTTTTTCATCACTTCCTAATTCTTGCTCCTTTGATTTAAATCTCTTTTCACACCCCTGGATCTCTATCATATTCCTAATTATATATCAACATATTTCTCTCTTCTCTCTCTACTCTCTCTATCCATCTCTCTCTCTTCCTCCTTCTCTCTCTCTTTCCGATTTCTCTCTGTGACTCTCTCTCATCTCTCTCTCTCTCTCCTCTCTACCCTCTCTCCTCTCTCTCTCTTCTCTTCGTCTCACTAATATATATATATATATATACTATATTATATTATATTTACTATATATCATATATATACTATATACTTTATATATATAATATATATACTATATACTATATATATATATAATATTATTTATATCATTATATATAATATAGTATATATTATATTATATATATCCTGTTTTACCCCTGGGTTCCTCTAATCATATCTCCCTATATCTCTGTATACTACCATCTTTCAAAGTCTTCCGCCAAGAAACACTTCAGCGTACTGCGGGAAATCGTCCTTGTTACTGTCGGTGAGCAGCTAGCCGGTGCCGAGCTGTCGCACATCTTTGGGACTTCCATGGGATTAATTACTGTTCTGTGTGAGTTTTCGAGTGGTCCCTTGGATTGTGAAGAGACCGTAACCGATGATTATCTCCTAGTATAGAGGCGACGATTCTATATACTTTTTACTTTTAAATAAAGTAATAAATCTCTGTTTAACTCGGCTTCGTCATGTGTTATTTGCCGCAGAATCGTTGATTTTAAGAATTAACAGTCGTCTTCAAGATCTAGAAAGGCACGAAAATTATATTTCATCCCTAAAAGCTATTCTACGTAGCACGAAGAACAATTTTATCCGAAGAAAACGTAACGATATTTCTGGTAGAATCAAGTACAATATACTTAATTAATAATGATATCCGATAAATAATAACAAAACGTAAGAGTATATAATATCAAATATCGAAAATACAGAAGGCAAATAGGATACAAAATAGACAATAAATAATATTTCAAAATAATATATATATAGTAATAATACTATTAATATATTATATATATGTGAGTAATATTAATAGCAATAAAAATATAGATACTTGAAACATAGTGTAATGCATTCTTATTATAGGACGCTTTTGACCTCTTTGTTGATCAATACCTTTAATCCTCCACCGTGTTAGCACGTGAGTATCCGTATTATAGGAATTAGATAAAAGCAGATAGGTGCCCAGAGATGTACAGATCAAGTTTAGCTATGTTTAATAAATAAAAATTCAAATTTAATAGTGTGAGTATCAATTTAGTGACTGTGTAGAGTAATTTATAGCAAATCATAAAATGAGGAATCTGTTTATTTATGAAAGTTTTTAAATAGATATTTGAATGTTGAAAATCATTTAGTGGTTAGTTTATTTACGATAATGTATGTTATGGTTCCGTTACTAGATTTTCATCGTTATATAAGGGTGGTGTCTACGAATAAACGTTATTTATAACGTCAAGTGTTTTGCTACAATAACTGAACTCTTTGACCTGTAGGAAAATGTATTAATAAAATAATGAATATATAAGGCGCGTATGTATCTAGTAAATAATATAGTACTACAGTAGGAGATAGAATAATAGTCTAAGTATATGAAGGTTATACGTTATATATAGTACTATAGCAATATGAGTATTATCTTATATTATGGGTATTATGGTTTGAACGTAATGATAGTGAATAAGCATGGAGAGGAAATCATGGTTTTTACAGACAAATTGCAGTATGAAGCATTAAATAGTGTTGCACTCACTTTCTGACGGTCTACACTGCGGTGCATATTCTTTATCGATTATGAAAACAGTGGGGAAACGGGCTGCCTTTGCCTGAGGAAGGAGATATGTTAGGCTGTGCTGTTGTGTTAGTCGGACACGCGGCACAGTCCTTATCAAGGTTGGTATCAGCCGTGTTTGGTGGAGACAGGTACTGCTGCGATGAGCGATGTTTATCATATGGGGCGGCCTGTGTAGCGCTGTTGAGTTCACAGAAGTATCAACTTATAAAAGATTTAAAGTATTACGCGGAATAACGAATTGCATATTGAATTGAAAAATTAAATGTGAAGGGAGTAGCATCAGAGATCTGTTTCTTCAAAAGTACCTGTGATATGGATCGTGCCTCGTAAGAAGCGGGTTGATTCGGTGACGAGATAATTGCAGAGTTAGTTGTATTGCCTGTCATCTATATCTGACGAGGTATTATCGGCTAAAGCAGTGCATGGGCGTTCTCATAGAGTACCGTGCATGTGTCGGCTCAGTCTGTGAAGAAGACTATGAGACTATAATACTTCATTGAAAGTATATCCGACAATATATGATTACTTATGTCTAAGAGTAATCATATCATAAGAACAAAATTACCATCGACCATGTTTATATTTGTCTTAAAACAATTTTATTCTGTCAATTAGTTACTATCTTGCGACTGATTTTAAAGTCGAAAATTTCCCTATCGGTCCTTATATCCTCCTCTAAAGAGACATTTGCATAATTACGTAAGACCCTACCATACCTTTTAGCTCCCATATCTGTGAGCCAAGGAATGCTTTGAGAGGAAGACAAGACCAATCAAAGTATAAGTCTTATTTGATCAATAATATTACCTTTTATAAAATTACTTCTACTTTGTACTCAGAAGAATTTGAGAGAATACTCTAGAGAATATGTCCAGTGAGCTGATTACGCTCTATAATTTCCAGGCAGCGTGCCACTAGGTGGACGGTGTAGATTCTAGATGATGCTGTATCTGTAGTGTTTCAGGAGTGGCGAGGTTTATCTTGTCCGGCTAAGATAACAAAGTGTTCTCGATCGTTTATCTGTATTCGTTTATGGAATTTCATATATGATTCACTGTAGCGGCGTTAGACTGGTACATGTTAACTATGATACGAATACGTAAGGTGATATATTGTTACTGTCTGTTAAGGCACGTTCTTCAGGTCGGTGGTTCGTGTAGTCCGCTTCATCAAAGTGCTGTAGCATAATCGTTATTTCTATATATATATAATATACAACACTATTTGCTTTAATAGTTTTATAAGGTGAAAATCTTGTTTACAAATTTCCTCTTATGCCAGTTTAAATGTAGATCTTTAATTATGTATGCAATGCATTTATTGAATGTGCATAGTACTTAGTCTTGTAGATTGAGTATTAGTATCAGCTTCCGGGATGACAATTTCTGCTAATGATGCTGATTAGGCCGCTGTTTACAGTGAGCGAGCATTTCGTGGACTGCTTCTGATAGAGGTCAGAGTATTTATGAAAGTACTATCTTGAGTGAAGTCCGCTGATGTATGAGTAATTAATTGGATGCGGATATAACGGTAGAGTATATGAAGTGTAATAATAATATGAATAGCTAGTCAATTATTAATAAGAGATATAAGACGTAGTAACGTATAGGTGATTAATTATGCTGAATTCATAGCTGTGTATCTGATCATTGGCTGTGGGCTGCTTTATGTATGAAATAGTTAATGATCATGCTCGATGCTGATAATAGCTTATTTGAACTTAAATTGTTATGACTTATATTTATTATGAGGTGAGATAATTATCAGTAGGTCATTTTTGATGGGTATCTCATAAATACGTCATATATATATATATTTATTAGTAATATCTGATATTATATGATCGTATTACTTAGATAAGTCTGTGATATGATTATATGGTTAATATATTATAGGATTTTACGCTGTTATTATAATAATGTACGCTGGAGGTGACTGGGTAACGTTAGTAAAGTAAATTAACAGCGAATGCTCCAGTTACCTGTTTCGGTTTTCAAAGCCCCGTGATACCGTATTTTTTTTGGTTTCCGATTACCGATTTCGATTTAATATGTAATTTTTATATATTATAGTAGTTTTATTAATGGTTCTTGCTTCCATTCTGTTGAAATACCTATTCCCCATCGTAATAATGTATATCATACTCTATATGTTTTTACTATTATTATATTATAGATCTCTCGGTCATACCTTAGTATATAACGATCTATGTCATACTTACAGTTGGAATGTGAGATACCTATATATTATAATAATATTATTTATCCCTATCGATAATAATAACTATCCGTATTCATATTATTCATTATCTATATATATTTTCGCTCGCTTTTTTATTTTATTGATTTACACTATCGCTACATATGAATATTTGAGATTCTTGATACTTTAAGTGGCTTCACCACTTAAATTTCTTGAGATAAAGTCCTATAAAAATGTATATCCTCTGAATTACACGCTATTATCACTTCTGGTTTGTATAGCTTCTCTGAACAAATTCTGTGTATGTGGTTAAATTAATATCTAGTTGTATATTCTTCATTGACTTGGTCTAATTTAGCTTGCATGTAAGCGGAGTAAGTTTAAAATGTACCTATAACATATTGTGGTTTGCTCGATAGTCATGAAGTGTAAATTATTTTGTTCTTAGACGGATTCTCTCTGTTTGTTTCGAATCATATGGTCTGGCATATTCTATGAGCAACTATGATTGGCATAAGAATGTAATAGAATCGTCAAGGTATCTCGCCTGTGAATCTCTGCTGGTGGTTCACTTCCTGTGCTAGCGTCCTGATGCATTGTGTGCCGATTGAGTTTTAGTCGTGCGATACTGCTCTTCCCGTCCCTGGTTTACTTCTATACAAGTACTTGTCCTGATTTGATGCGCCTTTTCATGAAGTTAATTATTATGCACGGAAACTATTACTGAAGTTCCACTTCCACTAACTATTTTTGATACGTCCTATCACTATCATCTTTATCATGAGAGTGGCTGTGTAACGAGACGTAGTCTGGAAAGCAGTGTAAAACTCCGAGAGGGATACCGGGAGCAATTTGTCTGTTTCAATAGTCAGACGTCACCCATTTACCAGCATTTTTACATTCCCTGTTTCAAATGGGTAAATCTATACAAGGTTTGCAAGGTCGAAGAAACTTGCAAGCGGTTTGTGCTCAGGTAAGGGGGTGGGTGTGTCAGCCTGTGCCTTAAGCGATTGGCTGCGGGGAAAGCGGTGTGATGATTTTAAGTGTGTGACTGGTCGCTATCAAAACATCTAGTTTACAGACCTGCAGGGACTTTGCCGAGTCAGTTTTATTTTTTGGCTGCCGCGTTATCCAAAAAGGTTGCGAGCCATGCTTTTGCAAAAACAAGTTTTAAAAAAACAAACTTTTTGCGCGATAATTTAATAACAAAAAAAATTTCGCAATTCTTCTGAGTTTTTATGTTCAGAGCGATGCTTCATTAATTTGGACTGACATTAATAGGATTGAAGTCTGTATACGTCACTCTTTGGTTATATTATATCTCCTTGGATCCGAGTTAGTGGTGTTCTACTGCCCCGCTTCCCACCTATCGCGTGACGTCTGTAACTAAATACACTTACCTCTCATTCCACTCTCACGAGGTAGAGGGGTGCGTTCGAGACTCGTTGACCCCATTCACGAGTGCGTGCTACGTTCGCTGTTTTACAAAACTCACTTGAGCTAAACCTCTACAGACGTAAGTAAAGCTCCGCATTCAAGGCAATTAGTTTTATTTGACACAACGTAAAAGTATTTGCGTATTCCATTTTTTACTCAATCTTTATGTTATTTATAAATACTGATTTTTTTTATTTAAAATATTATATACTATAATAATAGTGATATATATAGTATATATATATATACTATACGTATATTTATATAATATAATACATACATAAATATACGTATATATATTATATATATAATATCTATATATATCTTACCTATTATATAATACCTAAAATATATATTACCTATTAATTTAATGACTCTAATTTCCTAACATTATGTTTGACATGAAATAATTACATCATTTAAAAAATAATATATTATTTTTTATTCATAATTTATTATATTTAATTTCATTTGATAATGTTCAGAATTTTTATTAATCATACTAAACGTTATATATATATATCTCCTTGTATATATATCTATATACTATTTATATATACATCTCTTTATATCACCTATCTATATATCAGTAATTACTATCTTACTATATATATATATATCATATTAATATATACTTACTATATGTATCTTCATATTACTACTATGTCGTCTCGTGTTGGTGGTGTGTGTGTCTTGTCGTGCTTACTATATGTGCGTGTTTCTAAGATAATTCGTCTGTCAATGTTCTCCTCTGCTTCCGGCAAAGTTTTTACCAATCTCTCTCAGTATTTCTTATAGCAAGTTTCTGTCCTCCATACGTCCGCATCTCTAATTTAAGAACTCAAACTTTTAGTTGCGAAAGATCAAACTTGACAGTAAATATTAAAAGTCGTGGTCCTTGCTGCAAGTCTTGTAATCACGAAAG
>JABUQX010050504.1:5000-15000 GCA_015478945.1 Trachelipus rathkii
ACATACAAATTTTTAGCATCAAATATATTTACAAGTTTATTAAAACATACATTATTTAAAAAACATATAATGAAATAAATACAATAGACTCCACATAAATTGGAATATAAGGGCTGAACAGGGTAAGACATAGTTTTTACACAGCTTACATTATTATATTTTAAAAATAAGGTAATATAATGATTATTCAATATAAATTTTAAGTTCAAAGAATCAATTATGTGAACAGTATCGTTTTTGCTCTATAAACTGAAATCCAATGTGACGAGGCAATGTATTGAATATGAAGCAGGTATCCTTCTCCAACTTTACAGAGTTTATTTCGTTAATAGCGAACACACCTAAAAAGCGAGGTTCATTTTTAAACACCGATTTTATTTCCTCTTCATTCATCTTTAATAATTCAAAAGTACGTTGCGTACTCTGTCAATTTCAATGAGTTGAGGATGCTCAAGATAGACCACTACAGTGATGGGTGATTGTAGAATCGATCCAAAAGAGAGACTTAGTCCTAAGGTCCCCTTTCTCAAAATGTTTAAATGATAGGCGTTACAAGCTGAAAGGTCTGCAGTAAGATCATAGGCGTATAAATTACTATTACTGTCCCACTATCATTACATGATACAGTATTGGCTATTAAGTCGTAAAAAGGCCGCGTACAGAGAGATAGGTCTCCGTTGTATAACATTTCATAATCACGTCCGTGAGGTAGTCCATTCACATGTAAACTGATGCCCCTAAGTCCGAAAGGTGTGAATTTATAGGGTGACTTTTTATAATTCCCGGAGAAGGCTTCATGTTCCTATTATTACTTTCTGTGGTAAATTTCCGTTCACAATGTTAGGGATATTGATACTCGATAATCCTTGAGTGAAATTAAATATCTTGGTTTCAACTCTCTTAATAGGGTACTTTGCTGTAGTATTCAAAAGCGAATTTTCAATTTCCAAATGGCGCTGTGGTGATAATTTCACTTTTCTAACATAGAGATAAGCCTCCAGCAGTTTGAAAACAGGTTCAGGACATACAGCTGTAGCAGTAGGTTTACTTTTTATTTTAAGAGCAAATTTAGGATTTGATCGTGATAAAATGATTCTAGTATCTACAGATGGTAGAATGAGTCTTTCTTGAGAGAAGATATCGCCATTTAATCGTCCGTAAAATTCATAAGTATTATTTATGACTTTAGCTGCTTTATCTATATGTGCAGCTTCATCTTTGAAACTGTAAAAACCACATGATTTGAGATGAGATTGCTTAGCATCGTCTGAATAATTTAACAAATGTTCTATATAGCTCCTATAAGGATAATTAGCAGCTGATGCACCTAGTGAAGTTCCGTTAAGATAGACTTCAACCTGGGTGAAACATGTATACAGGAAATTTGATTCTGTATATACTATATGGTCATCACCCGTAGGAAGATCTGTACCATCAGGTTTTGTCAATTTCGTTTTTACATCACATTAGAGGGATCTAAGTACTGATCAGAAGTGCCTGGAATATTGAACTCTAGAGGAACATCTGTATTGGTAATTGAATGCAGAGGATTAATACTGATAAAGTTGGACTCGCTAACGCTAATCTGTGTAGGGTTCATGGAGAAGAGATCCAATTCACTCTTACAACAATCAGGACTAGAAGGATGAAGGAAATGCATCTTGCATGTGCGAAAGCTCTGGTCGTATAATGAACATTTTCATGAAAAACCTTACTTATATACATTAATACACATCTCGTATAAAAGTTATCAGTTAGTAATTAAATAGCAAATACATCAATACATTTTTTCTTTAGAGGTTTTTTCCGCTTAGTCTTTTTCTTTATGACAATCTTCTTGTTCCCTCGACCTTGTCCTGACATTTTACGTCTTATTTTACGCTTAACATCATCCAACAGCTCATCTGAAACATCGGCTATGCGTCTTTTTAATGCTGTACGAGGATTATTTCCTGCAGCAATATCTTGAATAGTATGCAAACCTGTTCTTATAGCTTTTTTACCTATATATTCCCCGCCTTTCCTGAGTAGAGGCCTTGCACTTCTCCATAGCTTGGCAAAAAATCCACCAAGACCATACCCCCTCTGCATTTTTGTTCCCCTGAATACCCTTTCGTCGTCCATTATTACAGGAGTATCTTTCTTATACTATCTTTACACTGTGAGAGTATGTTAATGAATGAAAAATATATCTGACTACACCTCTTATATATTCCATTATGCTGTAATTACTGCATCTGTTTCTTTCTAATATGAACTTTGCATAACAATGCACCGTGTGTAAAGGGAAAAGGATTTCCTTCTACATCTTTTATATGCACGCGTACAGAGTCAAAATTTGATCTATTCAGAGGTAAATAATGAACATTAGGGAATGTTATAACTTTACTCTCTTTGGGAAAATATACTACTCTTAATAAAGAAGCTTTAGTATTACCTACATATTGATGATCAATTATATTTGTATATACATAAGCCATACCTGGATGATTGAATCTCGGATAGGGTACATGTATAATGCAGTACTCGATCTGCTTCATCTTTTTGTTCATGTGGAGTCATTTTATTCTCCACAGAAAGTATAACCCTCTTCAACATAGTAGGGATATCATGAAGTATATCCAACTCAGCATCACGTCTACGAATATGTTTGCGTTGCCATGGTGATCGTTCGAGAAAAAACATGTCACGGTCTCGTAGGTTTACATTTACTTTTGAACTTAAAGATATTATTACTTTATCTTCATAGGTACGCATTTCAGTTTTGTATACCAAGTCCTTACACATAATACTCATATCAAAGAGCACATTTAAATGACTAAAAATAGCAGGAACCGATTTAAAATAAGACCGTCGCAGAACAAATTCTTCAATGAAGTATTCTTTTGTAGCAAGTGTGGTCGTATTCATCTTTTTGGCAATTGTAGTTCTTTTCAGAAAACGAGTACCTTCCGCTTGTAATATAGTTTCAACACATTCTACACTTCTGTACACCGTCATCCAGAATAGATTGTGAGGCAAATTTTCTATGTCCGTATTTAATATCATTTCACATAATCCTACTTCGTATGCCTCTCTTTCAAGTTGTATAGGATTCATTAGCACAGTTGTAAAATCCGAGAGTTTATTATCAGGATGTAAATCCAAGGAGGCTGAAGAAGGCAGAGTTATATAAAAGTGATCTACACTCTCCATGATTATAATGACAACTGATTAATGATTCTTAACTTCACTTGCTTTTATATAAGTATTAAACTTGGCAGGATATCCCCTCCATTTCACAAGTAACTGCTTATTTTTTCCTTTACCTCTCGTAGCTAATATTTTTTCAATTTTATATTCATGAGTTACAGGATTGAACCTTACTTTTTGTATTTCCTGTTTATAGAACCCTCCTTTTATTTTTTCACCATTTAAATCTTCCAGATAATATAACTTTAAACTATCACGACTGAATGGTTGGATATTGTGGACTTTAAAAACTTCCGTAGTCCACGGCTTCATATCCTTTTCTAAACCTTTCTTCTGTTCGAGATACTCTTACATAATCGTTTACCTTTATTCCTGAATTATCTTTTATTTTGTTTTCTTTTTCACCCATATGCACCATACGTCCTCTAGTTTTTGACATCTCTAAAGGAGTTGACTTTATAGTTCTATGGTAAGACCTGTTATAAGAATAAGCCAGATCGTCCAGTATATCAATATATTTAAAAGTATTCATTTTAGTAAAATATCTATGCATGCGTTCTTTAATAGTACGTTGGACTCTTTCAACTATTGCCGCTTTGTTTACGGAAAATGTATTGTAATAGCTTATACCATACTCCCAGAGCATCTCCTGAAACTCTCGACCCTTGAATTCCATTCCTGAATCTGTCCAAAATGATTTAGGTGTTCTCCGCTCGTCCTCTATAATTTCAAGTACAGCATCGGCAACTGTAGCTGATCTTTTATCTTTTATTGGCTTCAGCCACAAGTATCTAGAGTATACGTCAATTGTAAAAAGTATATATTGAAAGCCTTCATTATAAGAGCTGTATTTAATCATTTCCGATAAATCTAACTGCCATATGCTATCGAGCTGCGGAGATATGGTTTTCCGTGTAGGAAATTTTTTTCTTACAGGTTTATGTAGAGTAAATGCCTCTTCACCCTCCAAATATGCTTTTAACTCTTTTTTCTCAATATTAGGATACCTTAAAGCAAACCTATTGAAACCCCCAAAACTATTTGGCTCCCTCAGATTGAAGTAATACTTATCAACTACCTCCTTCGCACTACATTTTGTCTACACACACATGTAAGCAGTTATATATATATATATAATATATATATATATATATATATATATATATATATATATATATATTTGTCACAAAAATGTGATATTAGGTCACAAGGGAAAAAGAAAGAGAAAAAGATTTAAAATAACATTTATTTATACACAAACATTACAACTAAATATATATGATAATACATAATTACGATTTAATCCAACTAGACCTATTATAAGGTGTTTTTCTTAGTCGGCCTCTGGTAACACGTTTAAATTTATCTGAAGCGTAAGAAGTGCCTGAGGGACTTGAATCAGGTCTTGGCGTAATGGGGATATTATCCAAGTCTGCTAATCGCGTTGTATTTAAGATTAAACTTCTGGGAAAATTAATAGTCTGAAGTTCTTGTTTGATATCATTCCATCCTTTTACAGGGCCTTTCTTCCAGTTACGTGAGAGATCAGCTATCAAATCCACAATATTTGATCCTTTAACTATTTCATCATCAATTACGATCTCCCCTGCTTCATTCAAAGTTAATTGGTCTTTTAAAATATTATATAAAGCTATTCCTGATTTACGCACTCTAATAGGTAGGCTATCCTCTAGGATATTTTTAAATTTATCTTCATTTTTCACTTCAAGTTTTACTTCATTAGGTATATCTACATCATCGGTTAACGGGATACGTAGGGACGGATGTAGGTGCAAGTCTTTAAGATCTATCAATTTTTGTATGGCCGCCTGATATAAGATGCGTTTCTCATGGATGTTAATGTCTGAATTTAATATCCTGTACACTTCTTTCTCATATTTGGTTATCTGTTCAACTTTAGGATCATATAAGCTAGGAGGTAGAGGCTGCTGGAAAGATAATGAGTCGTTCACAATATAAGGATTCTGTTGGTGCAACTGTTGCTGCTGATGTGAAAGAGGTTGTAATGTCAATGCATTGGGCTGTAATATCTGCGTGTATTGGGGTTGTGAATGATGAAACTGCGATTGTGGATTTTGCGCAGTGTGCGGCAATAACTGGCCATATTGAGGTTGCGAGTGATGAATCTGAGGAACTGAATTCTGCACAGATGCTGTATTATTATACTTCATTTTCTCATACTCATTATATGGAAGTACAGCAACCTTCTTCATTATGGGGATAACCACTTAGTTATCAGGGGAGCTATAACGGAGAAGAGTAATGGCAGGAATACTCCTCCCCCTCTCTGTAGTAACTTCTTTTTATTTTTCAAATTTTTAATGTTGAGGGAGAGTTTTTTAATGATGTTTCTATAGCGACGTAGCTTTACCTTCTGAGGTCTGTTTAAAGGAACATTTCCTTTAGATTTAAACAGACTTCACATACACACTGGATGAATTTCTCATCCTCACTAATTAGTTTACGTTTTTCAGAAGGTTTCAGCTTTTTAAATTTTTTTATAAGAGGTAAATACTTTACAACTAGAGCACTCATTATTCAGGTATGTATACAGTTTCTATCTCGTAGGGTAGAATGTTGGTACGGAGCAGCACTCTGTGCGTGTTTTTGGGATGAAGTTCACACATCAAATAACCATGGGGGATCGAAGTAACCTCTTTATATACTTTTAAGAACTCTTTCCTTTGAAGAGGAAACATTTGAGTTGCCAATACATTAACTTGACTCATGTCTCTTCTCTGTCCAAACAACAGTAAATACTGTGTGTTTAAAGAAACACTTCGCATATGCTTGCTTTGATGAAAAATATTCTGCGTTATGAAAAACACAGAGATATTTAGATGGTGAGTAAACTGTGAACACTTCTGCTATTTCCAAATTCAATTTGTGCATTAAATCATCTAATACAATAATTTTGTGGCCTTGTATATTGTCCAACGATCTAATATCGTATATGCCTTCATGAAATTAACATCTTTATATTCTTTAAATTTTTCCTGATAAACATTATAACACCATATTATTTTTACAGGGGTTTGTTCAAAAATCTCCATTTCCTTTAAAATATTTAATAATAGAAAGGTTTACCACAACCTGTTGGTCCAGCTACAAGACATGTAGCCGGACTTCGGAACGTAAATTTCTCCACATCCATACCTGTCAAGTAGATAATGAATAATGAGTTTAATTAAAGTTGTAAACGTAAAAAATATGTTTTTAATAAAATTTCATTGCAATTTTATTAAAATAAAATATTCTCTCTTAAATCATGTGTTTTTATTCTTACATTACAAATTAAAAATAAAAAAGTATTTAAAACAAAATAAAAATAGAAATAAAAGTAATAAAACAAAACAAAGAAAAAATAATATTAGTGAATACTTTACTAACAAAAGTAAAGCTGAGCTAAGACAGCATTAAAGCAGAGAGTTAAAGCAGTAAAAACGGTGAGTTAAAGAAGGCGGTAAAAACAGTAAAACAAGCATACTAATCCCCTAGTTGAGAAGGTTTCTTTGGTATTCTGCTTTAGTGCGTAAAGGAATGTGTGTGAGAGAAAGCAGTAAAGCAGAAAGTTTAAGCAGTAAACAGAAAGTTAAAGCAGTAAAGCAGAAAGTTAAAAGCAGTAAAGCAGAAAGTTAAAGCAGTAAAACATGAGTTAAAACAGTAAAGCAGAAAGTTAAAGCAGTAAAGCATGAGTTAAAGCAGTAAAGCAGTGAGTTAAAGCAGTAAGCAGTAAAACAAAGCATACTAATCCCTAGGGTGTTAGGTAACACCTGCTCCTATTGTTTACTGCTTTTTACTGCTTTAAGGTATGTAATGTATGTGAGTTAAAGCAATAGTAAAAGCAGAAAGTTAAAAAAGCAATAGTAAACAGAAAGTTATTAAGCAATGATAAAGCAGAAAGTTAAAAAGCAAATGCAAAACGAAGAGATTCAAAAGCAGTAAAACATATAGTTAAAGCAGTAAAGCAGAAGTTAAAGCAGTAAAGCAGTAAAAGAAAAGGCCTACTAATCCCCTAGGTGTTAGGTATCACCTCTATTGATTTACTGACTGCTTTACTGCTTTAAGGTCTGTTAAGTATATGTTTTTAATAAAAATTTCATAAAATTTTAGTAAAAATGAATGACTCATAGTATATTTGAAACGAAATTCTTTGAATAGTTTACATTGATATCATATTTTTCGTTCACGCGAGAATTTTGCGTCTGCGGACGCGCGCGGCGGCGGTTACGCTGAAATATTGCGCCTGCGGGCACGCGGCGGCGGTTTCGCGGTGGGGTTGACCTGCGGGCGCACGCGGCGGCGGTTTCGCGGATGGGTTGACCTGCGGACGCGCGGACTCTGAAACGTTTGCGATCACTGTCTCTCAACTGTGTAACTCTTTAGATATATATTCTAACGTGTTATAAGTGTTAAAAATGCTAACTCATAGTAGGAAGCATTCTAGCAGATTGTAATGCTCCCCCGCAATCAGTTCACTGCTTATTACCTGAGGGGGTGAGTACCCATATTAAGTGTTACAAGTGGGGAGGCTAGAAAAGACTTCGAAAAAAGTGGCATCAGTTGGCACTTATGTGGCACTCACTTGGCACTCAGTGGCACTCACTTGGCTCATTGGCACTCACTTGGCACTCACCTGGCTCACCTGGCACTCATAGAATACTCATAGAACACTAATAGAACATCACTAGGTACTTCTTACGGTGATTGGGAACCATCAAGGCCATCAAGTTAGCGTGGGTTAAAATTGACCCATGGTATATGGCAAGGTTAAGGACAATATCATGGTCAAACAAGGTAAAAACGTCAAAAAACAGGGCTAAGCCCCTAAGGAAGCCAAAATTACCGTGGGCAAAAATTGACCCATAGTATCTGTCAAGGGGGTGTGGCATGTGTGTGCGCGCGCACGATGTGTATAAGTGTAAAAATATGAAGATGTATATGGGTAAATGTAAAGTGTCATAGTGAATATTGTATAAATTGCAAGTGTGTGTGTGTGTGTGTGTGTGTGTGATGTGTGAGAGTGTGTGTGTGTGTGTGTGTGTGTATTGTGCGCGCGCTCGCGCGTGTGTAGATGTGACCGAAATATCATGGTCAAACAAGGTTGGAACATCAAAAAAAGGCTAAGCCCCTAAAGGAAGATCAAAAAAAAAAAATTACAAGTGGGCAAAAATGGCCCACAGTCGAAAAAAATTAGAGGGGGGCGTAAAATAGAGGTAATACGTGTAACGGTTGCTTACGCAACCGTTTGGCGCAACCCTTCTTCGAAGGGTTGCCAAAAATCAGGGTTGCCGAAAAAATTGGGGTTGCCAAAATATTAGGGTTGCCAAAAAATACCGTGGGCCAAAAATGACCCATGGGTTGGTCGAAAAATTAGGGTTCTCTAAAAATTAGGGTTCTCAAAAAATTAGGGTTCTCAAAAAATTAGGGTTGTCAAAAAATTAGGGTTGCCAGGGTTCTCAAAATTAGGGTTCTCAAAAAAATTAGGGTTCTCAAAAAATTAGGGTTGTCAAAAAATTAGGGTTCTCAAAAAATTAGGGTTCTCAAAAAATTAGGGTGGGACACGTACAACGGTTGCTGCGCAACCGTTTGGCGCAACCCTTCGAAGAAGGGTTGCAAAAAATTAGGGTTCTCAAAAAATTTGGGTTCTCAAAAAATTTGGGTTCTCAAAAAATTTGGGTTCTCAAAAAATTTGGGTTCTCAAAAAATTTGGGTTCTCAAAAAGGTCAAGGGCAGGTAAAAATTCGAGCTCAAAAAAGGTTGCGGTCAGAAAAGGTCAAAAAGGTCGCGGTCACTTTCGTGATACATCTCCTACTACTAATGGTTTTTTATCAAGTCCAAATGAAAAAACAAGTAGCGACCTTCGGAATGACATGCGAAACCCATCCTTCTGATATTAAATCGATATTTAATTATTAATTAAAAATAAGTGTGAAGTTAAAACAAAAGAAAGCAAGAACGACATCAACAAGAACAAAGTTGGGAGTGGAAAGAGACTTTTTCAATATCTTAAAGTTTTTAACCATAATGAGGTCAGTCATAAGAAACCATACAAGAACCAACCCGTAAACAAAGAGAATAGTGGAGAAAGCTCAGAGGACAAGAATGTTTGCATTTCCCCAAACTAACGTAACCAACTCAAATGGACCAAAAAAATGGGGGGGGGGGAGAATCATGCAAAACTTCCCCAAACCCCAAGCAAAAGAAAGGAGGGAACGAACGAACGAAGGAAAGGAAAAATAAAAAGGTAGGAATAAATAGCGATTTGAATAGAAATAATATGAAAGTGAATAATATATAGAACAATGTCTTTTTAGGTTAATTATATTAGTAATAATAATGTCGTGTTCACTTAATAATAATTTTAAAAAGAATGTGCAATATATTTTTTAATTAGGAATAAAACGATCGAACCGCTTAAATAATATATATATATATATATATATATATATATATATATATATATATATATATATATATATATATATATATATATATATATATATAATATATATATATATATATATATAAATATATTAATAAAAAATACATAATTATACTTATACATTTATTTATTTTTGTATATATATAATAATAATAATATATATATATATATATATAATAATATAATATAATATAATATATATATATATATACTCTATATATATGCTGTATAATAATAATAATAATAATAATAATAATAATATGTCATATAAGATATATAATAATATATATAATAATAATAATAATAATATATATAATATATATATATATATATATATATATA
>JABUQX010050504.1:25000-30000 GCA_015478945.1 Trachelipus rathkii
CCTGTCACGCCCACCTTCAATTCTTTCATAACCCCATCCATATACAAATTGAATAACCAAGGAGACATAACACAACCCTGCCTCACTCCGCTATTAATACTAAACCAATCACTTTTGACACCATTTATTCTTACACACGCCTCACTATCGTCATACATTCTTTTGATTCCATTCAGAAGCCTACCACCAACACTATATATCACTAACACCTGCCATAGAGCTTCCCTATTAACCCTATCAATACCCCTGTTGCAAATCCATAAAACTTAAATACAATTTATTCTTCTTCTCCCTCATTTTCTCTATCATTTGCTTCAATGTAAAGATCTGATCCACACATCCTCTACTACTCCTAAACGCACCTTGTTCTTCTGATCAGTCATTTGAGTGCTCAACTCTTTCGTAAAATGCTTATATTTTCATTTATAACACTCAATAAACTAATTCCCTATATTTTCTACAGTTCCTTTATCTCCTTTACCATTATATAAGGGTTATTACTGCTCTCCTTCAATCCCTCGGAAATATATATATATATATATATATATATATATATATATATATACTATATATATATATATATATATATATATACTGTTTATATATATATATATATATATATATATATATATATATATCGCACTCACTTGATACAAGATCATACACTCGCAAGTGATCGTGAGGCTACTTCTTTGGCGTACCCCCAAGTATCACTCTGCGTACCCCCCGGGGTACGCGTACCCCACTTTGGAGACCACTGCCATAGAGTTTAAACAATAAAAATGTAATTACATTAACAAAAAAACAAAAACAAAAACAAAAACAAAAACAAAAAACAAACAAACGACCAACTGATAATTTTAAAGCAACAAAAAATCTACACGAAGAAAGTAAGATAAGTTCAACGCTCGATAACTTTCGGTCAGCCAATTAGAATTATTAATATCAATTGAACGCTTAACAAGTGTGGCTAATATGACAAAATTCCAGGGAAAAAAAAGTCATCAAAAGCAATTTAGCAACCTTTTCATATTTTAAACTCTAATATTGATAAAGGATGAATTAATGACCAAAACAAATTGAAAGATAACTCATTTCTTTATATATATATATATATATATATATATATATATATATATATATATATATATATATATATATATATATATATATATATATATATATATATATATATATATATATATATATAATATATATATATATATATATATACAAAATATATATAAATATGCTATTTATATACATATATGGTACAAAAGTCAACTGAACTTTCAAAATTCATTGCCCTAGGTTCGACTAGTAGTAGCTCTCTAGCTGGGCAGGATAGGCCTGCAGGCCGCTGCCAAACTGAAATTAGCTTCCAATATTCGGACCAGCTGGATTCGTAGATAGATCTTCAGGTAACAGACCTCGGAAACGATTTTGGACCAGAAACTTGAACAACGCTTTTAAAATTAGATGCGCGACGCTTAATATAGCAACGTATGGTGGAAAGGAGGAGGAGATCTTGGAGATGATGAAGGAGAGGAGGATTGATGTGATGGGAATGGCGGAGATGCAAATGAGAGGAGAAGAGAGAGGAATAGATATGGGAGGAGGATATGTAGTGATATATAAAGGAGTAGAGGAGGGAATCAGGAAGCAAGGAGTAGGCTTCAGTGTGGCTGAGAATATTGCATTTCTTTTACGATACCATAGAAGTCATCCAAGAAAGACTTGTAAGATGAACTTTTAAAATCAAGGAAAAAAGATACCACTTCTACCATTTCTATTCACCGCAAGAAGGACACCCAGAAGAGGAAAAGAGACAGTTCATGGAAATGTTGAAGGAGAAGGTGGCGGAGGGAAGAAGAGAGAAGAACCCGAACCCTCACTGTTGGTAAAGCAAGTGTGTTACAACTTGACCACGATGAACTAAAAGAAAATCCTTATCATATTACGTACGGTGAGTGTGTGTTAGCAGTTCTAAATTTGTTACTGATACTATTTCTCCCTGAATCAAACCCTGTGTGACCCTTGACCCGAGTGTGAGCGGGGAGGTCTGCCAAAGGTCACTGTCTAAGTACTGACATGCCTTATTCTGGGAAGATAGTAATCTTTCAAAAGTAAATGGTGGATTTAATTTTAGCTCATTTTGGTAAAGTGGTAACACACTTGCTTTACCAACACCGAGGATTTGGGTTCGAAACCCAGCAGGAAAGATTAATTTCCTCATCATATCACGACCTGTGAGTGTTTTAGCAGTTCTAAATTTGTTACTGATACTATTTCTCCCTGAATCACACCCTGTGTGACCCTTGACCCGACTGTGAGCTGGGAGGGTCTGCAGGTCTGTCAAGTACCTAACCATCTTATTCTGGAAAGATAGTAATCTTTCAGAAGTAAATGGTGGATTTCCTTTTAGCTCATCGTGGTCAAGTGGTAACACACTTGCTATACCAACAGCGAGGGTTTGGGTTCGAAACCCAGCAGGGGAGATTAAATTCCTTATCATATCACGAACTGTGAGTGTGTGTTAGCAGTTCTAAATTTGTTACTGATACTATTTCTCAGCGAAAGGTCACTGTTTAAGTACTGACATGCCTTATTCTGGAAAGATAGTAATCTTTCAGAAGTAAGTGGGTTTTCTTTTAGCTCATCGTGGTCAAGTGGTAACACACTTGCTTTACCAACAGCGAGGGTTCAAACCAACAGGGGAGATTAATTTCCTTATCATATATATATATATATATATATATATATATATATATATATATATATATATATATATATATATATATATATATATATATATATATATATATATATATATATATATATATATATGCTGGGGTTTGTTTTCAGGAATTATCGTTGGCTTCAAATTCCAGATACTCATTCTGAAATCGTGCAAAATCTATTCTCCAGAGTAATAAAACTTTTTTTATTAGCAGAAAATGTAATAATCCTTATTATTCCTTTTTCGTACGCAATTTTTTGGCATTCTGCAAAAACATATCAACTGTAACTTCACATTTTCTTTTTCCTTCCTCTTTCTTCTTCCGGGCGGTAGTACTACTGTCCTACTTTCTCTAAAGATGAAAACTTTGGTCAAATTTTTGCCAATAGTTCCATCTGAGACGATACCGGAGCTATCTACTTCTCCACCTTCCTCTAATTCATTTAAGACTGACATTGTAATTTCTAACATGGATTTGACATACGCTGTCTTTGACCATAACACTAAGAAGGCGTATGGTCCTGACGGTATTTATATTTCGATTCTCAAAATTTATGTTTCAAACTAGCATCCTACCTTGGTAAACCATTTCGTTCCTGCCTACCAACTTCAATCATTCCATCCTGCTTTAAGCGTTCTTTCATTCAGCTTGTGATGAAAAGGGGAGACCCTCTCTCTGCCCACTAACTACCATCCAATCGCTTTAACCTATTAAATTCCTAAAGTTTTCGAATTTATCATTAACATGAAAATTTGCAAATATCTTAATAAAGCTTATAATCTCATCTCGGATTGTCAGTGTGACTTCCGTAATAAACGCTCTATTGGTGACCCTTCCTATCCTTATCTCTAAATTTTGTTCCTCATCTTTTCACTAAACCTTTTGCTGTGGAGCTAAAAAAATCTAAAGTTGCCAAGCGAGTCCGACATAAATCTATAGTTTCTAAACTTTCATCAATCGTATGCTATGCTTCTCTCAGAAACCTTTCTGGTTGTTCCACAGTAGCTGATGTAAACGGCCACTATTCATCTATTAAATATATCAATAGTGGTGTTTCCTCAAGGTTCTGTTCCATCATCATTTTTTTCTATTTTTCACTAAAGATTTTCTATCTACCATTCATCATCTATCAACTCCAATGGCAAAGTCTCCAGGATCCTTTAATAATTATAAATCATTCAATCATTTTGAAATGCGTCCCATTCAACAGCAAGTAACCAATAACCTTGTAGAATCAAACCTCTGATTTTTCCTCGAAATTTCAAATCGGGAAAGAGAAAACACTTATCTTCAATGTCTCAAAAACTCAATTGTTCATCTTTCTACTCCGACATAATCTTCTACACAACTATAACATCTTCACCCAAAACACATAACTCGAACTCTAACCCTGTCCTTAACATTCTTGATATTCCCTTTTCTTGTGATCTTTCTTAAACAAATCTCATTGTTTCTCACCTAAGGAGCTTTTAAGAGGTTAGGTATTCTGAGATGCCTTAAAAATTTGTATATACGAACCACCCCAGGCGATACTTGTTTTATATTGGGAAGTCCTGTATGGGGTATACATCATATATCTGGGATGATTGTAGTAGGCTTGTGGCCTTTTGCCACCAGAGATGTTATATATATATATATATATATATATATTATATATATATATATATATATATATATATATATATATATATATATATATATATATATATATATATATATATATATATATATATATCAAAAACAATAAAATATCGTGCTTATTTGAACGTAAACATTGAAAATCACTATAATATAAAAATGGACTATATGATTTAACCCCACAAAGCAATGCTCTCATTCAAGTCCGCAACGTTGTAAAAGATGAGAAATGACTTTCACACCACTCTGTACCCAAATAAGCGCACCACATACCACACTGCACCACGCAGGAGTGCGTCGCCCAAATCCTATATCGTAATCCAGTGCGATCGGACATTGTGAAAAAAATCAGACATTAGATACGTGTTGTGAAAAGCCAGAGTTCAAGAAATTTTCATATATCTTATTTAGGGTAGAAATTACAGGGTACAATATAGGGTATAATACATATGGTATAATACAGGGTATTCCAAAAGTCACCTTTCATTTGTTAAATATGAAAGAAGTGTAGTAATTTTAAGATAACGGATTAATATAATGCTTGCACCACTATTTATAATATATGTATATAAAAATATGCTACAACCTTTCATATATTCACACATATATATATATATATAT
>JABUQX010050504.1:37500-42500 GCA_015478945.1 Trachelipus rathkii
ATTTTATTTTAAAACATTTATTTTTTAATTTTATTTACTTTTAATTTTTATTTATTTAAAAAAATAAGTTTTAAAACTTTTATTTATTTTTAACTTTATTTATTTTATTTTTTTTAAATTTTATTTATTTTAAAAAAAAATTATAAACTTGTTTTTACTAAAATTTTTATTCTTTTTATGTTCATAACTTAAAAAAATATTAATTTACTGACCCTTAAGCAGTAAAGCAGTATCGCAAACTATCCACGATCTATTGCTTCACTTCATATCTAAACTTCATATTTTGTATAGCTTAACATAAAAATAAGTTCTTTATATAAATATATAGCGTTAAAATGAAAAACGTTTATTAAAAATAAGTGTTTTTATGTATTATAACAACCCTAACATACTTTACGTTTGAATAAATTGCTAACATCAACAAACTTACATGAAATGTTTGACATGATCTGTATAGCAATAAAAAACGTTAAAAAAAAGTTCAAAAAATGAGCCTCTAAAAAGTTATAACGTCTCCAAATTTCATAGTAATGACTTATTTACTGCCAGGTGCTTATTTTAAAAAAATTTTAATAGGCTTATATAGAATTACAATGTTGAAGGAAATATTTTCTTATTATTTCCACCACTCACTGGTCGTAGACAAATGCTCGTGTGCAAAGCATTCATTTCGCACTAATAAATAAAATATAAATAATACTTCCTAACGATCTAATAAAAAATGTTTTAAATTAAAAAAAAAAAAATTAAAACCGATTATATATATATATATATATATATATATATATATATATATATATATATATATATATATATATATATATATATATACCTATATATAAATATAAATATATATATATATATATATATATATATATATATATATATATATATATATATATATATATATATATATATATTGTAGTGGTTAGTGATAAAAGATAGTGGTTAAATAATCTAAATAAGAAGTTAGCTACTGGTTCTTCCAGACCTGCTCAAACTCACCACTATATATACATATATATATATATATATATATATATATATATATATATACAAAGAAACAAATACAAGGATATATATATATATAAATATATATATCTATATATATTTATATATAATATAATATAAGAATACATACATTCTATATATATGTATATATGTATGTTTAGATGTATATAAATGTGTAAGAAAATATATAACATAATTTATATACATATATATATATATATATATATATATATATGCGCGAGCGAACAAAGAAACCAATGACAAGGTTAATGAATAATCGAAATGACCTTGCGGTAATCGCATCACTTGCCATTTTTTAAAAGGACGCCTCGAAAACCTTTTTAAAAAGATTAATTATATTATTCACCCATTTACGTAAATAAAGCTTCCAATATGCTGAGATTGAGATATGAAAAAATATGAAAAAGAGATTGTATGAGAGAGAGAGAGAGAGAGAGAGAGAGAGAGAGAGAGAGAGAGAGAGAGAGAGAGAGAGAGAGAGAGAGAGAGAGAGAGAGAGAGAGAGAGAGAGAGAGAGAGAGAGAGAGAAGGTGAATGTGGGTGTGTGTGTATGAGAGAGAGAGCGTGTATGTGTGTGTATATGAGAGAGAGAGAGAGAGAGAGAGAGAGAGAGAGAGAGATCCAAGACTAATAAAGTGTGAAGAAATGGCACAAAAAATCAGAAAAAAGCATCTTGAAAAGCCATTATGAGAAAAAAATTGTTGCTAAGTCAACATAAACTGGAACGAAAAATAGACGAGACAAAAAAAACACACAAACACACACCGATATATTTGATAACTAAATCAATAAATAATTTTTCTGTGTAAAAGATGCACGACAGTTATATAGTTAAATATCGACGCCTAATTTGCATTAATGAGGGTTGGCCGATGAACCGATGTGCGGTGCTGCGCGGCGCGGCGCATAATTTCAGCATTCTTGTGCGGTGCGGCTGTAATAATATAAAGTGCAGTGTTATGTTGATGCCCGATCTCCAGCTCCGGTGCGGTGCGGTGCGGTTGTAAAATATAAAAATTCAGTACGGTGTTGGTACGGAACTTCCAGGTGCGTTGCGGTGCCGAAAACCCTATGCTCGGCAAACCCTAATATAAATAAATACATAAATACAAACAAATAGAACGAGGTGAAATATATGAATGTATGAAAGAAGTTGAATAATAATTCCAGAAAAGCAATTAATTTTACTCATTTATTTTTTGAGTGTGGAACAAAAACGAGGATGATAAATTGTTGATGAAACCATGTACTACATAAAAATGAGAGAGAGAGAGAGAGAGAGAGAGAGAGAGAGTGGAGGCGTGCCGTGTGTGTGTGTTACATTGGCTGTTATGATATGTAGTTAAGATTGAATTCTGAAAGAGGATTTCATCTTTTCACGAAATATCTGCACGTAGAAGTGTTCTTTTCATACCACAAATATTACACAGAATCGTAAACCGAAAAGGTGTCTACGGGAAAGAAACGGTAATGGAAGGATGGTAAAATGATTAATTTGTAACACTCACATTACGGTCTATTTAAACTTGATTAAAAGCATCAGGCCCAATTTTAAAGTTTCCGAATATTTCCAATGTTTTTTTCCATTCTTTTTTTTAACGTTTAACATTTGCACAAAGCATAAAAGGATTAAAAATGGAGTAAAAAAAACGGATCAAAAAGGTTTATGAAGTGTTTGCAACGACATGCCCATTAGCAATTGTCTTTCATATATTCGGAGGTCAAACCCATTGAAGGTAGAATTATATTTTTAAAATATTCTTATTTATAAAGAGATGTCAATTTAATATTAGACCTATGTCGCCATTAACACGCGCACGCGCGCGCACACACACACACACATAGGACGTGTATAAATAATAACCAGAGGTCTTAGAGCGAACGCAATTATAAATACTTTCGATTACAATTGAGGAGGTCATAAGGAAAGGGTTGTAAGAGAAAATGTTGTAAAAAGTAAATCAAGATTATAGTGTAGTGAGGGGCAAATCAAGATTCAAACTGTTGAGAAGCAAAGATATAAAAGTTATTTGAGTTGATATGTGCTGTGGGTCGCTAGTTTTAGCTTAACAATTCCCTATACGTTTCTGAACAAAGGCAATTTTCAAATTTAATTTTCTCAAAACGAACTTTTTTGTCACTTACGTCACCCCTATTGCTTCTGGCCTACTCAAAAGTATAATTCTTCCCCCAAATCCCCCAATACTATTAGACAGATAGATAGGTGGTTGATAGGTAGATTAATTTTTCTACCATTCATTCCTTCTATCACTCGTAAATTGGATACAAGAATCACCAAACTTAAGAATAAGTATAAAATAAAAAATAAAACTGATAAAGAAATTGTCAACATAATTATGAAGTTTTGTTGCTAAGTTGAACAAAATAAGTGTGTCGAACTAGATCATTAAAGAATATATATATATATATATATATATATATATATATATATATGGATATATATATATATATATATATATATATATATATATATATATATATATATATATATATATATATATATATATATATATATATATATATATATAATATATAGAGAGAGAGAGAGATGAGAGAGAGGAGAGAGAGAGAATGAAGCTAATAAAAACAACGAAAAGAAAATTGGAAATGTAGATTTATTTTCTAAAAAATAAAAAGAAACACGTGTTGTGTACGTTATAAAAAAATGTATCAGATAGATTTTTAAATATTTCCTTTTTATTTGTTTCTTTAGTGTTTTTAAAAATATATATTTATTTTTATATGCAAAATATAGAAAAAATGAATAATCTCACTACTCTGTTGTAACATTAAAACCGGCTCCGACTCCAGCTCCGGGTCAAGCTCCGGATCCGGCTACAACCAAAACTTTACGGTTCCGATTTTCGGTTCCGCTAATCTATTTAACACACACGACAAATTAAAATGTCTTTTAAAAATATTTTCTTAAAATTTTGTTTATTTTTTATTTATTTTTATTTTTAAAGAATTTCAATTAATTACTTCGATCTTTTTAATATTATTATTTTTTTCATTCCTAATAGTATTTATGAAAAAAAAAATAATATAAAAGTATGAAAACCTTTCATTTAGTTGAAAATAACCTGAGATTAATAATAATAATAATAATAATAATAATAATAATAATAATAATAATAATAATAATAATAATAATAATAATAATAATAATAATAAAAATAATAATAATAACAATAAATAATAATAATAATAATAATAATAATAATAATAATAATAATAATAATAATAATAATAATAATAATAATAATAATAATAATAATAATAATAATAATAATAATAATAATAATAATAAATAATAAAAAAAATTTAAAGAAATTTTATCAGGATTAAAACATCTTTAACTAAATTTTATAATTATGAAACCAAAAACAATTATAAATTGTTAACTAATTAATTAATTAATAATAATAATAATAATAATAATAATAATAATAATAATGTAATAATAATAATAATAATAATAATAATAATAATAATAATAATAATAATAATAATAATAATAATAATAATAATAATAATAATAATAATAATAATAATAATATTATTATTATTTGTATATATATTTATTATTAATATTATTATTATTATTATTATGTGTATAGTATTATTATTATTATTATTATTATTATTATTCAAATTAATAGTTTAGCAATAAATGAAATAGTCAAAAATAAATTTCATAGTAAAAAATTAAACATTTTTGGAGCTAACTTTAAAAAAAAAATATTAACAAAGCTAATAATGAACCCCACATTTAGGGATTATCAAGAATGGCAATTGTCCAGGGAGGCAGATTTTATGGGTGGAAAATTATCGATCAGTTATCAACTATCGATCAATAATTCGAAAATTATCGATTAAAATTTCTTCAGTACGAAATTACTTAACTGGAGCTGTTAAGATTTTATGTTGGAGTTCTTTTTGTTTTT
>JABUQX010050504.1:50000-55000 GCA_015478945.1 Trachelipus rathkii
ATTGCATTCCCTGTACAACCAATACTTAGTCATTTATATTTCATATTTGGTTGTGCCCAAGTATATTTATTTTATAAATTAAAATAGTATCTTTAAAGAATAATAAATGCAAATATAATATTAATAATTTTTTTATGTTTGTATTTATTCAAAAAATTTTCCATTTTCCAGTAAGTATTAACAAAGTTTAGCTACTAGCTTTTATGTTTTAACATGATTACAATTTACAAGAAGATTCTTTAACTAGCTACAATATAAAGAATAAAAATAATGAAAGAAGAGACCTCAATTAATCAGCTGAAAAGATAAAAAAAAAAACGCTATTACTCAAACATGACATAATAATAATATACTCCTTTAAGATAAAGAAAGATATCATTCAATACTCAAATTCAAAAATTCGCAAATTGGTGATGCAAAAACATTCAGGCCTTACTAGCGCATCCGGTGGCAAGCCTGTTCCCCTTTTTGGGGTGTTTTTACATTCACTACCTACACATAAATACGCCTCTCTCGACTGATGAAGGAGGTGCCTGATAATTATTTGGCCTGCAAGCAGCTGATAATAATGGAAAACGCTGGCCATTTTTCATGGCCACAGCATGAAAGGTATTCTCTTCTGTAGGCAGCATCTCCATGTTTTTCGTAGAACCTCATCTCCTCTTTCACAAGATTGCAAATTTGAATTATCCTTTGCTCCTTGATGACTGTCTCCTTCAGTTTCTACGATGAGGTTCCTGTGTTGATTCCTTTGAAGGCTGCAAATGTGATGTCATGCAATTTTGGCCAGAACTTATCAAAGACTAACCATATCCAAATCCTCATTTTCAGTAGGTTTTTATTTGCTGAAAAGCCACCATCGTCACTATCATTGCTGTTAGCCAGGGGTTGCAGATAAGGCGGCTTCCACACTTTTTTGAATTCTTTTTTTTTTTTTTCAGCGAGCCAGCTCCTCGATTATGCTATTTAAATTCATTCTCGCAGTGGCTCCGCCGTCGGCGCTGCCCTTCCTGTGGGGTTTCAGCTAGCTTAAGAAATTCTCAATGGAACCTTTTATTTATTTTTTTATTTTTTTTTTTTTTAAAGTTGTCACCGCCGCTCACGGGCAGAACCCTATTCAAGGAGAGGGTGTTGAACGCCTCAAAAAATTCATCTAACGCAAATTACTCAGATGAGCACAGACGCAGGCTTTAAAGTGAGAGAGATTAAATTGAGTAGGAAACACAGATGATGGAAGAGAATTCCACAGAACAGAGGTGGCAGGAAAGAAAGCACCGCAGCGAACTAGTCTGGAGTTACTGATATCATCAAAACAAAACTCATGTGCCGACACAGCACCTTTTGTTACGAGGGCGTCGTAAAGGTGCTGGTACGCGAGTGGAAAGTTCCTCGAGCACTTGCCGCTACATGTACCTATAGAAAAGGGATAAAGACCAACACTGCCCTGAAAGATAGAGGGTCAAGTGAACTAGAAAGTACAGGACAGTTTATAAGCCTTTTGGCCTTTGACTCGACTCTATCCAAAAGCCGGGTGAAACAGAGCCCTCCCAGATATGAGAGCAGTACTCCATACAAGGGCGGATGAGACCCTTGTATAGCTGGAGTAACTGAGAAGAGAAAAAGTTTTGCAGTCTAAACAGAACTCCAGTTTTTTTGAGGCGCTCTAGCAACCGTTGTCATTTGAGGTTTTCAATACAATTTTTTGTTTATGTTAGGCCAAGGATGTTTATAAGGCCAAGGAGAGACGAGAGAACCGTCAAAAGAGATAGGAAAGTTAGGTGTCTTAGAGAGGGAGATTTGTAGAAGTTGGGTTTTTAAAGAATTAAATTTCACAAGCTTGAGACTACCCAACCCTGAAATTTATCGAGATCGCGAAGAATGATAGAAAGATTTAAGACGTAAGGCAATTCTTGAGGTAAAAAGAGGAAGCAGAAATTGAAAATGAGTTGAAGAAATGATGGGTCGAGTCATCGGCATATGAGTGGATAGAGTTAGATGTGCAAGTGAGAACATTGAGGAAAAGCAGGAATAAAGTAGGAGAAAAAAGATAGAGCCCTGAAGAGCACCACTATTGTCAGGAAAAGAAGTCGCGCCCCATCAACAACAGCGACATTGAGCGATTTGAAGAAAGCTAGACATAAGTAAGCAAAGAGAAGAAGGAAACCCAAAGGAAGGGAGCTTGGAGAGCAGTGACGCGTGCCATACCCGGTCAAATGCTTTGGATATGTCAAGCGCCACCACACAAGTCTCCCCGTAGTTCCTAAGGGCGAAAACCATAATCTGTAAATAGGAAAGTATAATCGCCAGTAGTCTCGACGCCGAAAGCGTACTGGCAATCGGAAAGAAAGGAATGAGAGATTCAATATGATCTAAGAAGTGAGAGTTGAGATGGGTTTCAAAGAATCTTAGAAAGAATACAAGTTAAAGCTATAGGGCGATAGTTAGAAGGATCAGAGCAGCATCCTTTTTTCGGAATAGGTTGAACATATGCGCGCTTCCAACACTGAGGGAAAGTGCTAGTATTGAGGCATAGAGAATATAGTTGAACGAGGGGCGGGGTCCGCACGGAAGAACACTCCCTCAATACTCGGGGAGGAATGCCATACGGGCCAACCACCTTCCTTACGTTCATAGATTTCAGGAGCCCATGCACCCGATCAAATGTATCTCAGGCAAAGCATAAGGACACCTGAGAGGAAAGGAGGAGGAAGAGGAATGCCCAGAATTGTCCAGGGGTGAGTTGTAGGAAAATAGGAGGCCAAAGAGATGATTGACCTTTTCAGTTGGAGTATTAACAACAGAATCATCAGAGCGAATAAAAGGAGGAAAGGATGATTTACAGAAGTTGTTAGAGATTTTTTCGGCGGGAGACAAGAAAGTTTTTTCAGTTTTTGACGCAAGGAGGTCAGCGCACTTTCGTTAAATGAAAGTGCCCGCTTTGCTCGTCAAAGAGTACCCAGCAACGATTTCTAGCTGAATGGAAATTGGGCAAGAGTGTATGAGAACGAAGAATTTCTCTCACGCCCGATACGCCTGTCCTCTAGCCTGATGGCCAGAGAACAAGCAAACTTCGAACTCATGGTTTTGAATAGAAAAAGATATAGTCCTAAGAAGGAAATGAACCTGCTCATAGGTTGGTGCATCAACAATTACACAGTTCCTTCACTTTATCGTGCAGAGAGCTGAAGAGCGTCTTCAGAGTCAAAGGCAGACACTCCAATTATAGTAGCGTAGAAACAACGCCCATGCCCCAATCGGCGCCCGATCAACAGTGGCACGTAAAAAACCGCATAAGGGCAGGAGGAGATGTTTGGAAAGAGAAAACCATTAAAATTAAAGAGACATAAAGGTTGTGGTCATATTACCGATAGGAGCGAAAGGTTGGTTATTTTATAGAAAGAAGGACTAGTGGTGAAATATAGGTCAAGTGTGTGTTCAAGAATTGGTTGGGACAATCCGGAATGTGTGTGTGAGGGTTCTTTAATTAGTTGCTACAGAATCGTTGAGAATACTAAATGATTCGGCTTCCTCCCCACGTTGAATCCAGTATGAGAGGAACCCACAATTCAGTGTTGTGGTACACATTAAATCCCTAAATAGAGGACCTCAGTATTTGGATGAGAAGAATGTAACAGTCTCGTAAGAAGTTGTAAGGTAATCAAAAAAGGCATGAAATCTGTTCTGTTAGGAGAACAGTAGCAAAAGCAAGGTTATTGTAGTAGAAGGAAGAAAGTTTTTAAGCCACAGAATCGAAGTAGGAGGATTCGAGATTCTCGAGACGTGTTATAGGAGTGTTCATATTTACATAGGTACATACTCCACCCTTCAGACGGAAAATTATAATATAAGTTATAGCTGGAAATATATTAAAACGAGTTGAAGGATTAACTCTTAGCATCTGGTTCAGACAAGTGCATTAAAATTAAGGTTAGAGTTTAGAGAGGTCGTATTCCACTGGATGCAGAGTTAGAGTGCAAGCCATTGATGTTGGTAAAGTCAAAAGAAAGCCACGCCTGTTCAAATCTGCTATCATACACGCACACACAATCACACACACACAACACACACACAAAAAAAAAAAAAAAAAAAAAAAAAAAAAAAAAGACAGAAACAAATAGACAAAAACCAAAGGAAAAATGAGGAAAAATTATTCGTACGCTAAAACCTAAATTTAAAACCTAAAATTTTAAAACGGTAAAACCTTATTTATTTACAAATATCTAAAATATGAATAATCCAGAAAGTTTAAAAACATTCGCGCACTCATAGCACGAAATTGCGTACAAAAAAAATAAAAAAAAAAAATACTATTGATCAACTAAAAAAGTAGAAGATAAATCTGTATAAATTATAATAATGGCTGTTCAAATAGGTAAATGTTACGCTAAAGCCCAAGTTGGAGAAACGCTAAAAATCTAAGTTAAAAAGGAAATCGAGGAAAAAAAAAACATAACCTAGTACTAGCTATCTATATCGAAATAGATTTATTATTGAATCTAAAAGTTTCTCAATTTTTCACCCAAAAAGTAAAAAGTATCGGCTAAGTATCGGCCATATTAACCGATACCGATACCCCCAATAATACCGATACCGATACCGATACCGATACTATCGGTACATCCCTAATATATATATATATATATATATATATATATATATATATATATATATATATATTATATATATATATATATATATAGTATATATTAATATTATATGAAGCAATCAAATTAAGTATCTGCAAAGATCTTAAACAAGAACATAACAATAGCATTAACTATTTTAATAAATAAACTCCAACTTCTATTTCCAATAAGAAAAATTGGACCAATTTTCTTGTACAATTACTGTTATTGACTAAAAACAATATAAATATTATTTATTATACAAAGTAAAGACCAGTTACATTAAGGTTTTATATAATATATATATATATATATATATATATATATATATTTTTATATATATATATATGTTATATAATCTTATATATATTCAAT
>JABUQX010050504.1:62500-65000 GCA_015478945.1 Trachelipus rathkii
CACCGGAAATGAAATAATGTTTAACCCCCCCCCCCTCCTTCTCTCCTCCGTCTCATGTATAACATGCATCGAATCAGAGTATATTAAAAAAGAAAAATAAATAAATAAAAATGATAAAGAGATAAATTAAATTGCTTAAATTCATGATAAAAGGGAATTAACCCGCATATTTCATTAAAAAAAAAAAGGTTTACGTGATAACATAGTAATAACATACAAATGAATGGCTTTAACATCTTTTTTTCACCTTATAAAGGTAAAGAACAATGACCCTAAAAAAAACTATATGAACAAACTCAAGACTTTAAAATCAGAAGCTAATAATAATAATAATGATAATAATAATAATAATAATAATAATAATAATACATACATAATAATAATAATAATAATAATAATAATTATAATAATAATAATAATAATAATATCCTCTAAATATAAAGCATGAAAATGCATTGTAAAGTAACCAACTTTTCAGAATTATTGATTCAACTTCAAAGAATTGATTGAATATAAATACTACGGAACTAAAAAATTAAAAAAACAACTTAAAAACTTTAATAATGATAATAATTATAATAAAATCAACAATAATAACAATAATAATAATAATAATAATAATAATAATAATAATAATAATAATAATAATAATAATAATAATAGTAAAAATTATAATATTCACCATTAATATATTTAACGAGAATATATATATATATATATATATATATATATATATATATATATATATATATATATATATATATATATATATATATATATATATATATATATATATATATATATGATTTTTACCTTCTTAATAGGGTCACTTTCAATCCATGGTTTTGTTTTCTCATTCAAAAGGAGCCAACCCTCAGCGTCCTCCTCGCTCTCCGAAGACGAGGAAACTCTAGTAATAACTTCGGCCGTAACGAAACACGGACCGCTACAAGAAATTTCATTAACCGTATCAACCTTAGAATTGACTTCACTTTTAGAACGTAGTTCAATAGCATTATTAATAGGGGTTCTCGGGGTCCCCGGCATTATTTCCGCCACTGTCGTCCCATTCGTGATGGTTATCTTTGGTCTTAAGGGTAAACATAGACTGTTCGTATGTTTTAGTTTTCCTTTGGACACACAAGGAAACGACAAGGATTGAGAAATGTCCAGACATGTAGAGGTCTTTTTCTTTTGAGGGCAATTCATTGATAAAAAAGCAATTGCATTGAGCGCGTCAATACCGCTACATAAAACCATTAAAATATATTCTAATGTATAAAAATTTTGAGATAAAGACTAATTCCATGTTTGGAGGATTTATGAATGCGAATTATCCAATTATGAAATACGCATAAAAATGATAGTAATAATAATAATAATAATAATAATAATAATAATAATAATAATAATAATAATAATAATAATAATAATAATAATAATAATAATAATAATAATAATAATAATAATAATAATAATAAATAATAATAATAATAATAATAATAATAATAATAATAATAATATTAATATAATAAGAAACAAATAATCATAATAATAATAATAGTAATAATATTTAATAATAATAATAATAATAATAATAATAATATTTAATAATTAAAATAAAAATATTTAAATAATAATTAAAGGGAATATTATTAATTTTTAATAATAAAAATAATAATAATAATAATAATGATAATAATAATAATAATAATAATAATAATAATAATAATAATAATAATAATAATAATAATAATAATTTTTAATAAAAATTAAAATATTTAAATATAAAAATTAACGGAAATAATAATAATAATAATAATAATAATAATAATAATAATAATAATAATAATAATAATAATAATAATAATAATAATATTTAATAATTAAAATAAAAATATTTAAATAATAATTAAAGGTAATATTATTTCATAATAATAATAATAATAATAATAATAATAATAATAATAATAATAATAATAATAATAATATTTAATAATAAAAATAATAATAATAATAATAATAATAATAATAATAATAATAATAATAATAATAATAATAATAATAATAATAATAAATTAATAAATAAATAAATGAAAATTTTTTTTAAAAAATAAATAACTCTACGGTTTTGGAAACCCAAATTTAATTAATAAGAATTAAACGCAAGAGAAAACTATTTAATGAAGCGAATATATTTTGAGAAAAAAGAAAAAAAAAGAAAACATTTTTAATTTTTTTAAAATAATTATTTATAAAAAAAATAGTTAATAAATTATATAAAAAAAACCTCCCCCGCAAATTCTTTTCCTTTTTAAAGTAATTTAAAAATTGTAAACTTTAGTCATGTTATAAAATAAGAGTAAATTAATATATATATATATATAAATAATATATATATTATATATAATATATATATATATATATATATATATATATATATATATATATATATATATATATATATATATATATATATATATATATATATATATATATA
>JABUQX010050505.1:7500-17500 GCA_015478945.1 Trachelipus rathkii
TATTAATAGTTATATTATATATATATATATATATATTATATATAGTCTAGGGTATATTTATTAATATATATTATATTATATTATATATATTATATATATATATATATTAATTGAGAAGATCACCTCCAATCCTTAGATAGTTCTATAGTTTGCCGAATCCTCAAAATTTTTTCCAGCATTCGGAATATTATATATATATATATATATATAATATATATATTATATATATATATATATATATATATATAATATATATATATATATATATATATATCTAAGAGTATATATATCTATAATAATATATACACTCTTGTTCCAGAAATTTGCTTATCGTATGAATAAAAAAGGTTCAATACTTCTATAGATAACTTTAAATTAATTAAGTTTAATATCCTTAGAAAAATCATGTCAACTAAACCAAAATCGAAAACACCTCATGTACTTGAATATTTTACTCACTCTGACGATAAAAATACTTACATTTGCAAATATGAAATAGTTAAACACAGTTTGATGAACAATCAATTTGATCATGCTTAAAAGAGTTTACAGAAATACCAGTTACTCATGGGGGTCACAATACATCTACTGGATCCTTTAAATTAATGCGACATTTAAGACCCTGCGCCATTGCCTGCAATTTTTTAAAAAGACCAAGGTGAGCAAAAGCTGTTCAGGATAAACCTTTATTTTAAAAAACTCAGACTAAAGTGGATACTTTTTTCAATTGTCAAAAAATTGTTTTGTTTATGTCAAGTGAAAAATTCAAAATCAAATTTTTTATAATGGTTGCTAAAGATAGTGACCCATTAGTTTCTTTTCAAGACCAGGATTTAAAGCACTGTGTGGAGACATGGCTTCGAAACTGGAAGCCCCTTTAGATTGGGAAAATATTCGTAAAATAGTTCTAGAAGAAGCGAATTACAAAAAAAAAATAAACTTAAAATTGCTTAAAGAGAAGCTTCGTGCATTTAAAAATGGATGTTTGCACAAGGGCAAAGCTAAATTATTTTGCTATTAATATTAGATATGTGGGAGAAGTTAAAAACAATATTATTACTAAAACGTTAGCAGTAAGAGATACCAAATCGCAACATTTCAGCTAATATATCCAAGAACTTTTGTTATTGACTTTTTAAAAGAATTCGAAATAATAAAAGGCAAGTAATTAGCTTAGTTACGGATAACGTATCAAACATGATCAGTACAATTGAAAAATTAAATAAGGACAATGCGGATAAGGAACAGGGAACTGGTAAATGTGATACTGATTTTATTGAATGTCAAAACGAAGAAGCAATAGTTGTTTTCTGAATGAACTTGATAAAACTATGAAAAGACTATGTTCCGATGACGTTAACATTGCATACATGAGGTGTGGAGTTTATACTTTACAGTTAGCAGTGCGTGATGGTCTCCACAATACTCATACGGGTTCGTAAACAAAAGGAAAGACACCTCAATTACAAAATATATACTTATTTCAAGATTCTGCTACAGCTACGGTTCCGGCTCCGGTTCCGGACTAGTGCTTCTCAACATCAGCTAACTCATGATCCAACTCTTTCTCCGACTCAGACTCCTTCGCAGAAGCCTGTCAACTGCTTATTTTTTCACCTAACTAAAACCATAATCAAATATAGGGGATCAGCACCCCCTGCGAGGGGGTGCAACGGCGTGAAACCTCGGCTCCGCCGAGGGGTCGAAAGCGCCCTCCCTATAAAAAAGGCACTGAAAGCACAAAAAGGCGCCAAAAATGCTAAAAAAGTACCAAAAATATGACGAGGTTGCCAGATTTAGCGACAAATCTGACTCCTATCAATCTCGCACCCCTTACTACTTATCATATCTGTAGATAAATATTATACAGATGAAATTTTGCGTGCTTGTAAAATTGTTTTTTTTAAGGTCTCCGGTGGTTTCCATTACTCATTCCATCGATATCAATTAAATTTTTTTAGGAATTTTGTAAATAAATTTGATCTGTACTGTCATTGTTAAGGATTTTAGCATTTACTTCATAGTGCAAAATATATCTTTACTCTGAAGAGGCTCAAAACATAACTTTTTCAATTCTACAGAAGAAGAAAGCCTAACAGAACTGGCTTTAATGAGTGTTGATCATAGCTACAGAATATAAACGGAGGCAGTTATCAATCGTTTTGTTGTTAAGAGATCATAATGAATTTTTTATTTAAATAAAATTATATATTTTGTGTATTTTGAAATTGTAATCAATGTTATACTATTTTATTATTTTTATTTATATATATATATATATATATATATATATAATTATTATTTTTATTTTTTTTATTATATATATATATATATATATATATATATATATATATATATATATATATATATATATATATATATATATATATATATATATATATTTAATATATATATGATCTTAATCTCAAACCCCCTAAAATTTTTTTTGCCTAGTCTTATATATATATATATATATATATATATAAATATATATTATATATATATATATATATATATATATATTATATATATATATATATATATATATATATATATATATATATATATTTATTAAAGAATATATATATATATATATATATATATATATATTATATATATATATATATATATTTAATGATTATTCTCTTGACAAGATTGTCGTTTTAGAATTTTCCTTATGTTGACTTTCTTATTGGGTTACCTGCGACATTAAATAGATGCTCCTAGGAACAGGATCTTCTAGAGAGCTTTATTAGAAAGAGTTTAGTGGCTAGAATCTAAATGGAAGAATATGCTAGTGCCACTGTAAAGGTAAAAACTCTCACTAGAAGTGTAAAACTTCAGGACTAGCATTGGAAAAAAATGTGCCGAGAAGCATGTTCCTCTAGGGAACTCTAGAAAAAAATATCTAGAAGTCATATGGAAGAGTATAATTATTCCACTATCAGGAAGTGAATGAAGATGATGATGAAGATTTAACTCTTATTATTATCATTCCTGTCTCTCAGTTTTTACTTTTATTTCTAGAAAAGTTTTATAATGGGAAGAAAAATTAAAAATATATACTCAATTTTGTGTGTCTGTGTCATTTTCCAACACAATAGAAAACAAATCTAAAGAATAGGAAAATATAATAAGAAAACAGCAAACCCTGAAGCAATTCTCAAAAAAAGTTAGTTTCCAAATTATTTTCTCAAAAATGCTAAAATAGACAAAATTGGAAATAAGCATAAATTTAAAAATATTCAAAAAATAAAAAAATGGGAAAAGCAAGTTCGGTGGAATATAATTTTGAGAGATTATAATTAATTTTATAACCAATAATTAATTATATAATTGATATTATACGATCGTGTAATGGGAATGTATAAAATTTAGGATGACCATATAGAACTACAGGATAGGCACCCAACGAGCCAAGGTAATTAAAGACACAATAATTAATAATAATTTTGCTCTTAAATTTTCAGAGTAATCTTTAAAAAAAAATTTTTTTTAGCAAAAACAAATAAGTTTAAAACAATTTCCTTACATGGTAATAAATTTTAATTTTTTAAATAACCAAATGCCTCAAATAGGATCGCCTCTTATGGATGACGTAAATAAAGCAAAGAACATTTTTGAATGCACGAGCTTGAATCAGCCATCATAACCTTAAGACAGAAATAAGCATACAAGGTGATGTGTGTGTGTGTGTGTGTGTGTGTGTGTGTGTGTGTGTGTGTGTGTGTATGTATGTGTGTGTGTGTGTGTGTGTGTGTGAGAGAGAGAGAGAGAGAGAGAGAGAGAGAGAGAGAGAGAGAGAGAGAGAGAGAGAGAGAGAAGAGAGAGAGAGAGAGAGAGAGAGAGAGAGAGAGAGAGAAAGAGTAGATAAATTAGAGTCTGGTCTCCTTTCCATTGATAAAGAAAATAAAATAATAATAATAATAATAATAATAATAATAATAATAATAATAATAATAATAATAATAATAATAATAATAATAATAATAATAATAATAATAATAATAATAATAATAATAATAATAATAATAATCATAATAATAATAATAATAATCATAATAATAATGATAATAATAATAATTGTATTCTTATTTATTATTATTATTATTATTATTATTATTATTATTATTATTATTATTATAATCTAGTAGTAGTAGTAATAGTAACTACAGAACACCGACTCGCAAAGACTTTACAGTCCACTCGAGGCTAGTCTGTTAAATATTTTTGTTTATTTAATGTGTTTTTGAAATAAGTAGCAAACGTCATAGTCCGTTAAGTAGTAGTAGTAGTAGTAGTAGTAGTAGTAGTAGTAGTAGTAGTAGTAGTAGTAGTAGTAGTATCATAAATGGGACGAACCTTTTCCAGTATTCTGGTTCAAATAAGAACTCTGCAGCTCTCATCGCCTCTTCCTCTTTTTCAATTTGTGTGAGTTTTTTTGGATCCTCTACTTCGTCTGGCACCTCTGACCCACAAAGTCGGTATAATAATTTGACGCATGTCGAAGATTCTGTGATTTGATATTTTATTAATAATAATAATAATAATATTATTATTATTATTATTATTATTATTATTATTATTATTATTATTATTATTATTATTATTATTATTATTATTATTAGTAGTAGTAGTAGTAGTAGTAGTAGTAGTAGTAGTAGTAGTAGTAGTAGTAGTAGTAGATGTTTAAGAAAAAGTATCAAATTTTTAATATGAATCAGCATAAAATTTTTTTTTTTTTTTTTTGACAATTTCCTTCAAAATGAGAAATGAAAATTACCTTTTTGATTTGTCTCTTGAATCGCAATTGAATTCTCCGACGTCTCCTCTTCTTCAATTTTCTTCCTAACTAAAGTGCTTTTTTTCGTCCAAAATGTCAACCTGTATAACTAAGTATAAAGAGAAATAAGTGGGCTGAGTTCTATATAACAAAGGTTAACTAAAAGTGGTCAGAAATAAACTTGTGATATAGAAAAACATGAAAAAGATTAAGTGGACATAGTTCATATGGCAAAGATTAACAAACTAAATCCGAAGAAATTAAGTGTGGATAGAGTTTTGATAGAAAGCATAACAAAATAACAAATTTGAGTAGGTGTTACACGTACACGCAGTTCAGCTATAGAAATTTATAGCTAAATCTGAAAAGAAATAAGTGTACAGAGGTTCGACTCTAGTAAAGTAATGGTGGTCGTAGGGTTTTCGATAGACTTTGGTATTAAACTCGATTCTGTTGAGAACACCTACATTCAAATTCTCATACTAATATTTTACTTGTCCTGAGACCCAGATAGCGAGATTCCTTCTCTGATAACCTAAACATCTCTAAATATAACCAATTTTATAATTTCCGACTGAATGAGGGTTTTGGGGTCTGCGCTATATAAATAAAAACTCATATGGCTTATGTCTCGAAAATCTTAAATCTTCTAAATTCGATGTTATATGTCTTTAAATCTGTCTTTACACAACCACCAATATCTTATTCTTCTACTGTTTTCCTAAGTAACAGATTTTCCAGCTCTTTTTGAATATCTTCCAACCTCCTACGAGACTGTTATATATCCTCTCATCCAAATGATGTGATCCTCTATTTAGGAGATTTCAACGTACACTACAATGAGGGGTTGGGCTTCCTTCATACTGATGCAGGTGGGAAGGAGGCTAAATCATTCAGTATTCTTAACAATCTGGAACAGTTCTTTTAGGGAACATATACATATTCCGGATCGCCCTAACTAAGTTTTAAACAAGATTGACTTATGCTTCACCACTACTCCTTCAAGTTATAATTACACCATTTTTCCTCCAATCGGTAGTTCTGACCACAATCTTGTAGCTCCTAAGTATAACACTTTATCTCTAACAGCTCCGCCGTGCCTTAAACGAACTTTCTGGCATTTTAATCAGGTTAATTGGGGATATTGCGTCGCTTTTTCGCTAACTACCGTTATAATGAATCCTGTTTTGATTTGGAGGACCCCTCGGTATCTGCTGAAAAGGTAGGAGCCTTGATCACCGGTTCATTCCATCTCCAACTAAATCATATTCTCCCCAAAATCCATGGTTCGATGTCACTTGTTCTCGTGCCATTCATGAATGAGATAATACGTATCGGGCGTGGAAAAACTCTCGCTCTCCTATCACTCTAACTTATTTTCATTCTGTCCGGAATCGTTGCAGGGATATTATTCTACAGGTTAAACGAGCTTCCATTTAAAGGAAGTGCGCTGATCTTCTTGATTTTCCTACTGATAAATATTTCTGGCCTCTTGTCAAAAACATATCTAATAAATTCTGTATATCTGCCTCTTCCCTCTTATTCGTTCTGAAGGTTCTGTTGCTAACACTTCTTCTGAAAAGGCTAATCTCTTTGTTCTTCTTTTTTTCATCTAATTCCACCCTGGACTATTCCGACACCCCTCCTCCCAATCCATCTCCTTTTCATTACTCATGATCGGGTGAATGGGATCCTGAGTTCTATGAAGGTCAGGAAGGCCAGTGGACCGGATGTCGTTCCTCCCCATGTTTGGAGAGAGAGTGCTTCTGAGCTGGTGCCTGTCCTTTTTCAATTCTACTTTATATGCCTTAATACTAATACTTTTCCTCAGTGCTGGGAGCGCACATATGTTCTGCCGATTCCGAAAAAGGGTACCCTCTCTGATCTTTCTAATTATCGTTCTACATCTCTAACTTGTATTCTGTCTATAATCTTTTAAACTCTCATTCCCTTCTTTCAGATCATCAGTATGGCTTCAAACGCTCCAGGTAAACTAGTGACATACTTTCCTATCTCACAGATCTATGGTTTTCTACCTTTAACAATTATTGGGAGTCTTGTAGGATGGCACTTGGCATATCGAAAACTTTTGACCTTGTATGGCACGCGTCGCTATTCTTTAAACTCCCTTCCTTTAGGTTTCCTCCTTCTCTTTGCTTACTCATGTCTAGTTTTCTTGCAGATCGTTCCATTTAGGCTCTTGTTCATGGAGCGACCTCTTCCTCATTTTCTGTTAATTCTGGTGTTCCTAAAGGTTTTGTTGTATCTCCAACTTTATTTCTACTTTTTATCAACGATCTTCTTAGCTGCTCTTCTAACTTTGTTCATTCTTATAACGATGACTCAACTCTCCAATCTTCTGCTCACTTCAAATCTTCTCCTACTTTTGCATCTAGAGTTGCCTCTCGTCTTCAGTTTTCCGATTCAATTCTTGCCTATTTTGACTGGATTTCTCTGTGGGATTACAGCAATATTGTGAAATTCAACTGTTTTAAAACTCAACTTCTTCACATCTCCCTTTCAAAAACAACATCCAACCTTACTATCAGGATCCTTCGACGGCTTTCACATCTCACCTGTGAGCAACATAAATATTCTTGGACAGAACATAAACAACAAATTGTCTTGGAGACCTCATATCACAACGGATGCTAAGGTTGCCTCAAAGAAGTTGAAGATTCTATTCAGATTGTGGGAATTTTTTCTTCTCCTCAGTTAATTCAGTTACTCCAGTTCCTCCAGTTACTCCAGTTGCTCAGTTACTTATGTGAAGTACTGTTCTCACATTTGGGGTGAGTCCGATTCCACCCTTCTTTTGCATAGGGTTGAGGCTAAGGTTAAGAGACTAATAAATTGTCCCCTACTTTTAAACTTCCTTGAATCACTTTTCCTGCGACGTGACATTGGCGAACTATTTCTTTTCTATAAGTTTTACAAGGGCAGGTGCTTGAGGGAGTTGACCTCTCGCATTCCTCCACCATTGTGTCGTCCTCTTTCATATTGTGGGTGTGTATTGGAAACTCAAGGCTTGGTCGTTCTGGTGCCTCCTTTTTTCCAGCCCCATCTGTTCTGTAGAACTCTTTGTCTTCATTCATTTGTTTTTCCTGCTGTATTCAATCTTCCTCTCTTCTAGACCCACGTCAGCGCCTACCTGAGGGAATTGCGTTAGGCAAGGGATTGGGTGGGTTTACTTTCTTTTCTTTTCCTTGATAAGGACCATGCCCGTGAGTGGTGGTAATGAGAAAAAAATTTGAAAAGGAATAAACATAAAATATTCATTAGCAAAGTGGAACAAGTGTACACATTTGATCAGCAATGATAACTAAATGCTCAGGAAAATAAATGTTTAGAGTTAAGCAAATACTAAATAGTTTAACTAAATATAAGTGTTAATATGACCAGAGCCTGACTAACATTAAAAATAAAAATATAGACGAGGCTAGTAAGCTAATATTAAATTACTAAATATTACTAAATTTGAATAAGAGCAATATATATATATATATATATATATATATATATATATATATATATATATATATATATATATATATATATATATATATATATATATATATATATATATATATATATATATATATATATCAAAGGTTTAAGTATGGTATTAATATCGTAATTAACTTGTTAATCCTAAAAAAAAAAAAAATTTTAAAAAGAGGTTGCTTTTAGTTTTTTTAAATTAAAAGTTTCAAGTTTCATTAACTAATAAATAATTGTTATATTAATGTGATCCTACAAGACACGATGCACTGTTAGACTTAATATTAACTAACTATGAAAGTATGGTGGATTAGGTTAGAGTTGAGGAGAATTTAGGAATTAGTGACCATAATCTAATTAGATTTATTATGAATGTAATATCTGAGCCCAATTTGCAAGTTAATAAGGAAAAGAACTTAGATTTCCGAAATGGCGATTTTACCAAATTTTGATACATGCTTAGTATAACTGACTGGGATAAAGAGTTTAAAGACCAAAACAGTTTTATCATGTGGGAATATTTTAAGCAAATTTTGATGAATATTCAGTCAGTATGTTTTAAAGACAAACCCATTAGGTTGGCTAAGAGAAAACCTGTTTGGTGGAATTGAGAGATAAGAGAGAAAATCAACGAAAAGCGCAGATGTTTTAAAATATTCAAGGGTAATAATACCAAGGAGGATTTAGAAAATTATATGAAAAATAAAAATGAACTTAATCAGTCAATAAAAAAGGCAAAGAGAGAGGCAGAAATTAATTTAGCAAGGAATAGTAATAAAGACCTGAAAAAGTTTTTTAGCTTTTATAAATTTAAAAGTAAGAATAGGACAATTGGTCCAATTAAAATTTATGAAAATTTAGTGAGTTCAAATAAGGAGTTGGTCAACATTTTCAATGCTCATTTTGCGTCAATGTTTACTGAAGAAAGATTGGATAATAGTTTGGAGACTAATAGTTCTGGTGTGCATGTAATAAATAGACCAACAGAATTTGAATTTGAGGTAAAAGATATTAAATCTTTACTGGACTATATTGACCCAAATAAAGCTGCAGGTTCTGATGATATATATGGTAGAATTCTGAAGGAGGGTAGTACTAGCATTGCAAAGACTGTATTTGATATTTAAAGATTTATAACATTTGGTGAGGTACCAGAGGACTGGAAAACAGCATATGTTGTGCCTTTTTTATAGGAAAGTTAGTAAGGAAGATTTGGGAAATTATAGCAGTTAGCTTAACATCTCTGGTTGTAAAAGTTTTGGAAAAGTTACTGAAAGGTCATATAAAGAAACATTTGGAAGATAGCAAGATATTGTATGACTCCCAGCATGGCTTTAGAAAGGGTAGGTCATGTCGGACAAACCTCTTAGAATTTATGGAATACATTGCTGACTGCATTGACCAAGGAGATCCAGTTGATATTATATATTTAGACTTCAAAAAAGCTTTTGATAAGGTTCCCCACATAAGGTTGAAGAAGAAGTTATTGCAATGTAGTATAGGTGGAGTGGTACATAGTTGGATGGTTTGTGGAATAGAAAACAGTGCGTACAACTTAATGGCAATAAGTCATCATGGAAATAGTGAAGAGTGGTGTCCCACAGGGTTCAATGCTGGGGCCACTATTGTTCCTCATATATATATATATATATATATATATATATATATATATATATATATATATATATATATATATATATATATATATATATATAT
>JABUQX010050505.1:22500-32500 GCA_015478945.1 Trachelipus rathkii
ATATACATATATATATACACAGAAATAAATTCAAAGTACAAATTCCCATAAACTCTCATGATAAAGATGCCAAATATTTATTTTATATGCATTGAAAACATCCTCAACATCCTCATTTTCAAAGGAGGATGCGGATGCGGATGGATCTCAATTCAGGTGCGGATGTTCCGCAAATGCGGATGCGGATTGCGGATGTGTCATGTCCATCACTAATATATATATATATATATATATATATATATATATATATATATATATATATATATATATATATATATATATATATATATATATATATATATGTGTATATGTTTATATATATATATATATTATATACCATACAACAAAATGTTTCGCCCCTATTGAGGTGGGACAATTCCAACAAGATCTGGGACAGTCATTTAGAAGGTGTTATGGAACATGATGGAGTCCAGTTGAGGACAATCAATGAAGATGTGGTAAATAGATTGTGGGCTGTGGCGAAGGCAAAATTTACAGGCGAGGAGGGGGGTGAGGATCCCGTGACATGGGGGATGTGCGAAAGTAATATCGTTGTGGCCAATGCGAATGCGTGAGAGGATCTCCTTGTGCAAGCGTTTTCTGGTGAGAGGAAGAATACACTCACCAATCGTTTCCGGCTTTATATTTCTTAGTTTCGCTCCACGCTGATTACTTGCCCAGTATTCCTGCCTGTAAGTCCGTAAGCCCTGTTGAAGAGCAAGATAATAATCAATTGATGGAAGGCGATCTTGTTGAATAGGTTCTTGGTGGCACTAATAAAAATATACATCCTTTAGCCTTACTTCTTCCTCTTTCGCTCTTCTTGCTTCTTCTGACAATTCCTAAGTCACATTATCTTCCGCTGAACTCGAAGTTTTCTATCAAATTTTTGCATCTAGTTTCACTTTAGATGATTTAGGGGCTTTCTCTGCGTAACCATCTTCCGATTAATTTGTGTGCTTATAAATTCTTAAAACATTTGTGATTTGTTATAGGTATCCAATTTAACTACGAACACCTATGATTCTGAGCTCGAGTCCTGAATTTTTCAAACAGTCTCGTCTTTGACTATCATCAAGTGTTGTTTCCCCTACAGGAAAGAGTGTGCTCATTTATCCCTTCCTGAAAACTCAGCTGAGCGCTGAAAAGTATTTCAGTCGATGTTAGGTGACCCTTTGAATGAATGTGGCGAGATACTGGGAGAAGCTGCTGGTAAAAGCAGAGGTCTTTTTGGACTCTTTGTTAGCAGATTCAATGTCAATGACTCCTGCGTGAGAAAGGGCTCAGCAGTACTTAATCTGTTTTCTGCAAGAGTGTAGTGGTCAAAGGAGTTGTGCACAGTGATCACTTCGTTCTAGGAGTGGGTGATTTTTATCTACAGAAGGGTGCTGTGCAAGTCAGAATAAATAAAGTAAAGCTGGTCTCAGTTTAGGATAAAGATGTTGGAATGGGGCTATCATTATTCTGAAAGCTTTGCGGTTAGGATTAAAGCCTAAGGTGAAAGGGTGTGTGAGAGGGAATCATCAGAAAAAAACTGGCGTGTATTTGATGTGAATATCAGTGTGACAGAAATGATTCTTTTTAGTAAGGCTGCAGGTTGGCTAGATTTTGATATAGTAGACAGAACCAAACAGATGGAGGGGTCTGGAAATAGCAAAGGTTATAACTCATCATAAGTGAATGACAGCATCTTTTGCATGGGAAGATCTAAGAATTTGAAGAGGTTTGAGTAGTGTTCATAAATGGCCAGTATGAGAGATTCTTGGTTACCTAACGCAAGATCGGCGACAGCGCAGTTGGTGAAAGAATTTTGAAGTTAAGGAAACTGATATTACGAATAATTCTTCGTAGGGAGAGCGACATTTTTGGGTGAAAAGTAAATGCCATTGGGGTCATTCCATTTTGAGATGTTTTCCTTAGCTAATTGGAGTAGTCGTTCCAGGTATTCAAACCTGGTTCCAGCTTCATATAAATTCAGGTTGTAAACATTCAGGGAGAATTTGACTGTCTCCGAGTTAGGTGGCGGTACAGAATTCCGGAGATGGGTGGATCTGTTTGATTTAAGGTGCTGGATGAAAAAAGGCAGCTAGTTGTTCATGAAGACGCAGAATGTGGAGCTTTAGAAGTATTCTACTTTGTCCTGTCGTATTGTCAGCTTTCTCAAGGTAAAAAAAAAACAAAAAAATACTATCCATCAGGTCTTTTGATAAGGATTATCGGATGTCATCGTCCATTCTTAATAAGGGGTCACTAGTTTTTGAGTTGTGGATGCAAAAGCCGAATTGGAAGATTTAGAGCGCATTGTTACTCTCCAAAGCTGGGAAAAGATTACCATCTGTTATTTTCTCCATTAATTTGCAAGTGTAGCAGGTCAGGGTGATCGATCTTTGGTTATTAGCTAACTTCTGAATTTTAACAGGCTTGGGAATGGGAATGTCTTGAGGCGTTGTTCATACAGATGGATAGGTTTTTTCTGTCCAGATTCTGTTATAAAGATTAAGCAAGACGATGATGCAGATACTCTAGGTGGATGTGACAGAACATTTTATAAGAGATGTTGTTGGTCTAAGAACTCCATCTTCGCAGTTCGCCAGTACTGTTCGACAATGGTTGAACGTTAAAAAAAACGATTGTAGGTATGATCTTCCCCTTTCTTCGTTAAAATGTTTGGTAGTTCAGTAACATTTCTTTTTTTTCGAATGCCTTATTATAGAGGAAAGACTGACAAAACTATAAACGAATACGTCTGATACTGCTCTTGGAGCGGAGACTACATTAGTAATAAACAGGATCGTACTGGTAGGTTATTATATTCATTTGTATAGATTATAAATAAATTTTTTATCTCCCTTTTTTTATGCATTTTTATTCCTTCATCTGATTCAAAATATTTGAAATCTTTCACTTCTTTCCCTGTCTAACTTACGTTGATCCTCCTGGCTATAATCCACTTTTCAGCTTTTTTTTTTCTTTTTCTATTGGCGAGACTTCTTCTCAAGTTCTGGTATAATTAAGGTTTCAACTTGGGTGCAAGACTCTCAATCGACTATTATCATTTGACCTAAGGATAGTTAAATAAGAAAGCAATATAAATACACTGTTGGTATTTATTCATATTTAACGCTAACAATGTCTCTACCATCTTTGACCTTCGAGAGCATTGTTTCACCCTGAAACGACTCTTATGTAATGTCTGATCCTTCTACGCCAAATATTTAAAAGGGAAGATTAATATTTTAAAGGGGTGGGTTTTTAAAATTCTAATAAATAAAATCGGGCATAAATTATTAACAAACATCTGATTTTGACCAAACAAAGTACAAAATGCACCATTTGAAAAGCTCTAAAAGAATCATTTTCAGAGTTTTCTGTCTCTTTTAGTTTGCATAGTACGTGCATTTGAAAACATTTTGAAATTTATACTCGAGCAAACGCAATCCTAGAGACTTGAAACTTAAACCATATGTAAACAACATTTCATTTAATGAAAACGCCCAGAAGTCGATTTGAGATCCCATCATCCAATATGTCGCAAAGTCCAACTCTATTTTTCTTTTTCTTCTTATTTTTGTGATCTGGAAAATAAAAAATCGTGGAACATTTTATTTTTCATGCTATCTGTATGAACTTTCCAGATCATGTATAATTGGGCGAGATACACATTTCTATTTAGATAAATTTTTTGTACAATAAACAGTTTTGCCGTTTTTCACGGGAAATTTTTCAAAATAATGAAATTATTCCTTGAACAGTGGCAAAACAGTTGGAAATTCAAAATAGTTATCTAAATAAAAAATGTGAATCTCTCTCAGTTATACATGATTTTAAAATTTCGTACAGATCAAATGAATAATGAAAAATTTATATTTATTTATTTCATTTCTCGGATCCCAAAAAAATAAATAAAATAAACTAAAATAAAATAAAACAAAAATAAAAAATTGCATTGAACTTTGCCACGAATAGAATGGCAAATCAACTCGTGTTGGTTTCCGTAATATGTTGTATTGTATCGTCCAAGTTTCAAGTCATTTTTACAAAGGGTTTAGGATTGGCATTCGCTCGAGTAGAAATTAATTTTTTTTTTTTTTTAAATGCACAGTGTATGCAAACTAAAAGAGACTCGATAAAAAACCAAAAATGAAATTTTTAGAGATTGTATTAAGCTACATTTTGCACTTTTTTGGTCGAAATCGAATGTATATAAATAATTTATTCAATTTCTTTTTTTTTAAAAAAACATTCCATGCTTCTCTTTGAAACGACTCTTATGTAGTATCTGATCCTTCTACGCCAAATGTTTAAAGAGAAAAACGAACCATATACAAGAAGTAAAGAAAATCCTTTATTAAAACAAAACATTTGTTAACATATATTTATAAATGACTGATAAAAATTTAATAAATTACAATTAGAAAAAACTATTAAATATAATCATACATAGTATGTACAAAAAAAAAGTTGCAACAATAATAATAATAAAATAATAATAATGATAATATTGAATACTTTAATATTAACTAGTTTCTTAATTATAAATAATAAAATAATTAATGTATTTTTGAATTAAATTAAATACTTTTGCCATTGAATAATAATAATAATAATAATAATAATAATAATAATAATAATAATAATAATAATAATAATAATAATAATAATAATAATAAACCTTTTCAAATCAATAAATACCAATTAGAGAGAGAAATCTGTAGTCTGTAGAGAAGAAAGCAATCCCTATATAATAATCTAAAAAAGGATACAAACTTTTATGTCTTATATATATATATATATTAAGGTTATATATATATACAGTATATATATAGTATAGTTATGTTATATACTATATGTTGGTTAAGATATGTTATATATTAACATTATTATTATGTCATAACTATATATATATATATATAAAGAGATCATATATATATATATATATATATATATATATATATATATACATATTATTGCTATTATTGTTATTATGTTATGGCTAGTATATATATATATATATATAGCATATATACAGTATATATGAGCATTAGCAGTAGCAGCAGCAGTATATATATATATATATATATATATATATATATATATATATATATATATATATATATATATATATATATATATATATATATATATATATATATGAAAAGAAGAAAAACACTCATACATATGATGAAAATTTCACATTCAACTTTGAAAAGAGGGAGTGAAATAGCTTCATTATGGCTCAAATATTTCTTCACATATATATATATAAAAAAAATTCTTTAAAATTCATAAAGAGCATTTTGACTTCGATCCATCTTATTCTTGTTTATTTTTCTTTGTTTGTTTTTTTGTTGGGGTTATGAGTATATAAGATTTCATTGGCACCAAAAATCTCAATAACAATTGGGAAGCTGTTGAAAGTTCTTTGATAATATGCTATAATCTATTTGCAAACTATATTTTTTATTTTATCTTCTGATAAATTCTTTTTACTATAATTTAGTCTTAATCATTTCGTTCTTCTCTCTCTGTCAACACAACAGGGGTCCAACGACCAGGGTGAAGATACTCACTCAAAGCCTAACGCAGATATTTGCTGTTTACAATGCTCCTATTTCTGCAAAGTTCTCCTTATTCAATGTTTCAACCTTGGCATCGATTTTTCAATTATATTTCCTCAACACATTCTAGCTATTTCTTCCGTATACTCTTTTTAATAAAAGGTTCTTTTCAACTTTTTAAACAATTACATCTCTCTCTTTCATATAACATCATTGCATTCCTTAATCTCTTATCACGTAATCCATATGCGCAATAAACAAAAGAATACACATACTTACGGAAAGCTCCCCTAATAAACTCATACACATTTTACTTTCTTATTCATTGTTTACATTTCATTATTTCATACTATAATAATAATAATAATAATAATAATAATAATAATAATAATAATAATAATAATAATAATAATAATAATAATAATAATAATAATAATATTAATAACAATAATTTTTTTTTAAAATGGAATGTGAGACTATAAAATTTTTAATTTTTAAAAACATAATTATTATTTTTAAAATTTAGAAAAATACTATATCTATATAGCGAAAAATTTAACGTTATAAGGCAGACATTCACTTTTTGGTAATTTTACAACAAAAACATTAATAATAAAATTCCAAACAACAAATTTTGTTTTTTATTGTGAATTTTAATTTGTATAAGAGTATAACAATTTTGTACAAAATTATTGGTAAAAGGTAATCCTTTTGAACATTTTTATAATAAAAAAATAAAAAATATTTTGTCAAAGGCAGAGAGGAAAACATTTTTTAAAGCTTAATTGAATTTTTTCTTATTTTAAGTTCTATATTTGAGTGATACTTTACAAGGAAATATTTATAAATGAATTCGCTAGAATAAATCAAAATATTTCCTCAGTTTTAAGATATAGTGAAATGATAACTTCTCAACTATACCGAAGGAATGACTAATTAGACGCCACAAACATAGAAAAATGTCAGATAGGAATTTTCTCGGGATTCTCCACGAATTTCCAATGGAACCCAGTGGAAACATTCCCAATTGGAAAATTTTCGGAATGATATTTTTGTAATGTACCCAACAAGCATTTTTCTTAGATGAATTTTTCCTGTCAAATCCATATTCTTTTTATTGGGTTTCGATTGACCTATGTGAACCATTGGGAAATTTCCGACTGGAAATTTGAAATTCCTCATCTTAAAACATCAAATTATCCCATGGGAAATCGCATTGGTCCTTTAAGAAATTAAGTAATGATCCCAACGGAAACAATTGAAAACAGTATGAGAACCATTCAAAAGTGTTTGCTGGGATGACTCATCATCCCACAACCCCAGAACCTAACCTTACTTCATAGTTCAATCTGCAGCAATTTTAATCTTTTCCACCAGTATAAACAAAATTTTTACATGTTTTTACTTATTACTAATCGTATCTCTTTTTATAAGAAGAAAATTCAATATGGCCAACGCAGTTCAATTTCCTATACCAGTTGAAACAAGAAATAATTTCAACTTTTAGGAGTTTGCTGGAGCCTATCGAAATTTTTTTTTTAAAAACACCAATATATATATATATATATATATAATATATATATATATATATAATATTAATATATATATATATATATATATATATATATATATATATATATATATATATATATAATATATATAATATATATATATATATATATATAAAGTATAAACCTTGGTTTCGTTCTTATAAAAAAAAACGTAAGACGAAGAAACATCTACAATATAGATATCCTAAAATTGCATATCATGATATAAGTAAAATGAAAGTTCTAATTCTAAGAAAACACAAATAAATTATGGTATTTTCACCGAATTTGAAGCTCAGGTACAATATGTATAGTCAAATATCTTAAAAAGAAATAAGAGAATGATACCTAGAGATAAAATTTTCATTTATTTAAATGTTCTATAAAAAAAAAAAAAAAAAATTCAAGAACCAAGAAAGAATGTTGGAATGGAAGACCAGGTTAGAAACAGGGAAGACCGAGGCAAAAACATCTGCAATAATTACAGTGATGAAGGTAGAAAAATAGGTTAGTTTTTTAATTAACTACAAAAAAAAAAAACCTTAAAAGACAAGGGGATATTTAATTGCAAGAAAAATGTTAAAAAAAAAATATTTAAAAATTAAAATTTCAATAAAACTGTAAAGAAATTTTTATTCCTTTAGTCTTTAGATACATTTTACCGGTAAATGATTCGAAAATATTAAGCAAAAGTATTCTAAAAGAAAATCAAAGAATAAATTTCCCTTCCATCACTATTTATAGGCAACTTCTCTCAATTTTCTATAGGGAAATTTCTATGGAGCACAACAAAGAAAATATGACCATTAAAAATTATAGAAGTTGAATGCTAAAGTAATATCTCATGAATACGTGAATTGCAGATACGAATTTCTGTTTGCTGAAATAACTTCTGGAAATTCAAGGCCATTTTATTTGTAGGAGAGAGATAAGATTTCTTTTAGTTACATTACAGAGATATAAAACGTTATAAATAATTCTAGCATAATAGTTAGATGATTCATTAAAAGTTTATATATATATATATATATATATATATATATATATATATTATAATATCTATATAGTATATATATTATATATATATATATAATATATATTTATATGATATATATATATTATATATATATAGTATATATTATTATACATTATATATTATATATTATATATATATATATATATATATATATATATATATATATTAAATATATATATTATATATATATATATATATATATATATATATATATATATATATATATATATATATATATATATATAATCGGCGAGAAGTAATAAAAAAATGAAGTAGCCTCTTTAATCTTCACTAGATTATATCCATATATATATATATATATATTATTATATATATTATATTATATTATATATATATATATATATATATAATTATATATATATACTATATATATATTATATATATATATATACATACATATATATATATATATATATATATATATATATATATATATATATATATATAGTATATATAATATATATATATATATATATATATATATATTATATATATATAATATATATATATATATATAAATATACTATATATATATATATATATATATATATATATATATTATATATATATATATATATATATATATATATATATATATAATATTATATATATATAATATATATATATATATTATATTGGCCTAAGTATCTGGCAATCTTAAGAGTTGGTCCTGTTCGGGATCAACTTTGTGTTGCTACACCTTTAATCTACTACGCTGTTATTAGATGAAACCTATCAATGTATCTGCTAAGAAAAGGAAATCTGAATTATAAACCACCTACTGCATTGTAAGTTACGTCATCAGGCAAAAGACTAGTCCTACTACTCATAACTCTATCCTAGGAGAGACTGGAGATCCCTCCACGTGTTCTTAAGAAAACTATGAATTATCGCAGTAAGAATGACAACAATGACGTTAAGGAGACAACTACTGAAAATAATACGAGACATCTTTCTCTAGGTTGAAGTAATCCTGTGTGGCAGGCGACATTTGACGACTATCGAGTTACTGTTTCTCTACTCTAAATTAAGAATGGCAACATGGAATGATAGAATGCTGAAACAGGTTATAAAAATAGAAAATATGTTGAGAAAGATGAATGGAATACAAATGGATAGGTTAGGTGAAGTGAAGTGAGGTGCCATAAATGGAATGTAAATTAACATCGAATAGAGGAATGATATGGTATGTCGGGAGGGGGAAAGGGAATGTAGAAAAGGTGCGTGACCTATTTATATACTGGTCAGTTTCTAACGGGGAATGGTGGTAAGATATGCAAACCCACTTTAGCATTAGCATAATTCAAATTTACGCATCTTCAATACATGTTAAAGAGAAAGTGAACAAAATGAACTACATCGAGCTAAGCAATGATATAAAGTCATGATGTAATCTTAGTTGAGGAGAATTTGAGTGACCGAAAATATTCTCAGAATGATGGCTGAAAAAAAAGTTTCAAGTTAAAAATTTGAAACATACAAAGGAATGTAAAATTGATCCCCCAAAAAAATGTATTAGGGCGAAGTAAGTTTAGAAAATAATATAAAAAAAATTGTTTTTGAGTCAAACAACAGAGAATCTATAAATAAAGAATGCAAACAAATAAGAAGATCGGAATTGTAGTAATGGAGAAGGTGGTGGTTATGGAGAGATGTAATGAATGCATTTGAGATTAATTTTTAGAAACGATAGGACTGAAATCAACTACAAAGCAACAAGAAAATGCTGCTATCATTAATATGAAAACTGGAAAAGCGGTAGAGGAGAACAGAATTGCATTAGAAATGTTGAAGAATCTGGAAAAAATTTCTTTTGCGATGACAGTTTTAGAAAG
>JABUQX010050505.1:40000-42500 GCA_015478945.1 Trachelipus rathkii
CAACATGAATATTTTATTTTTTAAATCCCAGCTCTTAAGTATTTCCTCACTTTTTAGACATATATTTTCTGCTGAATGAGAAACACTAAAACTACTGATTTGTAATGTTCCACTCTTCCTTTGAAAATATTTATCAATCCAATGCCCTGACATACTTATAAAGCTTTCATTGTTATATGAGCAAGTCCAAATATCTGATGTTAATGATATTGCTTGAATTTCTTGCAGCTGAAGTGTTATTTTGTTCTTTTATATATTGTTTGGATAATCTCTTCTGAAAAGTACCTCCTTGATAGAATATTATATTGTGGACATACGTGATTTATTAATCTCTTAAATCCAATGTCTTCAACAAAAGAAAATGACAGATACAGAAATCAATTCCCCAATTTTGAAATGAATTTCTGTGCTTTTTCTATCATTAATTTCCCAAATCTTTGTTTTACCAGTTATTTCAAACAGTGTAGGCTGAAGAAATCTTATTTAATAGAGGTAGAAGTTAATGATATGGATGGACATGGATCATCATCTGCTGTGTCTGTGATATCATCTTTTTTTCTTTTTTTTTGCCACCTTTCCTTTTGAAGATTCAGATATTTTTTTTATCTTCAAATATGTGGTTTAATGTTTCTTTTCAAGATGATCCAGTAAAGGTTTTGTGCTATAATATTTTGAACCTTTCTTTGGGTTTCCTCTTGATAGTAATGTATTCCTAGTAGCGCACAAAAGACACTCAGCTTTACTATTATCGCTTACTTAAATCTTAAAGTAATCCCACACTAGAGAAGACATAATATCCAGAATGGAAATTAATTACAGATTTTCTTAATATTTTTAGATAAAATCTGTAAAAAATAAATATATATATATATATATATATATATATATATATATATATATCTATATATATAATATATATATATATATATATATATATATATATTCTATATATATATATATATATATATATATATATATATATTATATATATATATATATATTATATATATATATATAAAGGTAAGTATAAATGGAAATTTCATTCTCCGGCCGGAGACTCCGGCCTCCGGCCGGATTAAAATTTTATCTCCGGCCTCCGGTCTCCGGCCTCCGGCCAAAATTACTCTCCGGTGCATCACTAATATAAATATACATAATGATTTGAGAAAATGAGAGAGAAGAAGAATAAATTATATTTAAGGTTTTATGGATTTACAAACAGGCCGTATGTTAGAGTTAATAGGGAAGCTTTTTGGGCAGGTATTAGTGATATATTGTGTTGGTGGTAGGCCTTCCTGAAATGAATCAAAAAGTATGTATGACAATAGTGAAACGTGTGTAAGAATAACTGGTGTCAATGGTGATTGGTTTAGGATTAATAGCGGAGTGAGACAGGGTTGTGTTATTCTCCTTGGGTTATTCAATTTGATATGGATGGGGTTATGAAAAGAATTCGAGTGGGGATGGCAGGAAATGGTGTTTAGAATGATGGAGAATGAGATGAGTGGAGGGTGGCCCTACCTATTTATGCGGATGAATTTGGTTCTGTGTGGCGAATCTGAAGACGAGTTTGAGAGGATTGGTGAGAGATTTGGCAGGTGTGTAAAAGAGGGGGTTTGAAAGTAAACGTAGAATAAGAGTAAGGTTATGGTTGTGAGTGAGGAAACTCTCTCAGTGTGAAGTTATTGTTAGATGGTGAGAAGCTGGAGCAAGTGTCTGAGTTTAAATTATTTTAGGGTATGTGTTGGATGCGAAGGGAACGGATGATGCAGAGGTGTAGTAGGAAAAGTTGTGAATGGCAAGGAAGGTTGCTGGTGCATTAAATAGTTGGTGAATGTAAAAGGGCTAAGTTTTGAGTGCGCTAGAGTCTTACAGAGGGTATGTTGTTACCTGTTTTATTGTATGGTAGTGAGACTATGGTCTGGAATAAGAAGTAAACTAAAGTTCATGTGTTTCAGATGGACCAATCCTTAGGGGCATGCTAGGTCGGGTGAAGAAGAATTAATAAAATGAGGAAATGAACGTATTAGAGAGATGTTTGGTGTGGAGAAGGGGTAAATCAGAGAATAAATGAAAGTATGTTTAAGATGGTTTGGTCATGTGGAAAGGATGGAATGATAGTCGGTTGTTTTAAGCGGATGTATAGTGGAAAGCGAGTGTGTTGGAACCGACCGGCTGGGAGACCGAAGAGAAAGTGGATTGAGTCGGTGAACGAAATGTCTGGAAGGAGGAAATGCAGTTTGGTAGAGGCCGAGAAGAAAGGTGTAATACAGGGTGGAATGGCGGGGATTGTGAAGGGGGTAATGGTTGTGCCACCTGGGCCAAGGGATGAACCCCTTACATTGACGATCTACCAATAGTGAGGGTCCATGGCTGTCCCATGAAGCTTTAGGGTGGTTTTCTGACTGCGATGAGTTTCCACTAATTAATGGTACGAGGGGGCGGTAAGGCCTGGGCTTTCTTTCGACTTATGTCATGCTCTTCTACTGCTTTTCTTTTC
>JABUQX010050506.1:0-10000 GCA_015478945.1 Trachelipus rathkii
AGAGAGATTTCTTTGAAATAGACTAGTGTTTTCAGATCTCTCTCAAAATTGCTTTATTTACGAGGAAAATCCTTCCCTTCCCTTAGTCATTCTTCATGGGAAATATCAGCGCTAAGTTAATAATCTCGACAGTCGTGATAACAATTGATCCAGGACTATAGAAGAACAAAATTCATCAAGTCTCTTAGGACAGTCACCAACCCAAAAATATTTTGAATTTTTAATTCAAGGTAGAATGAGCTTTCACTGCAAAGTAGAGTGCATTGTGCTTTGATGTTATTTCAGCAATCAGACTGTGATTCGCCTATTGGTGTAACAATGCCTCTAGCATAAAGCAAATCTTTGTTTCCTTGTTTCTGGCTGAATTAAAAATTATACTAGGACCAATGAGTGAGAGCCCATTGGACAGGCTTTGTACCTTCAGAGGAATGTTTCTAATTATCTTTTCTGTCATTTTGATTAGCACAGTCTGGAATTCAAGTTGAATTTTAGATATTATGTTCATTTCGAATTGACGTCTTTGAGAATTTTTTTGTTTAAATGCCAAGATTAAATTAATACCTTTTACATCACACCCAAATTGTCTTTGTCATGTAAATCAAATACATAAAAGCTTAGTTGTTGTAGCAGGCATTTTACTGAACTTAAGAAATCTTTCAATATTTAGTACGAGACAATGTAAATCTGTGAACAGAAATGGACCAAGGTGGGTCTGACGTTTGGAACTTTCGTATAAATGATTCACATGTTCTAAGGAAAGCATTTTAAAATAAAGCCAGTTTGCATTTTAGAATACACTCTTGTTTGAACAGAAACATTTTGGTAATGGTTGGTGTTGAGTTAAAGTTAAGTTTTTTAACTGCACAAAAATCAAAAACCCCTTCGTACAAAAATCAAAATAAAAAAAACAAAAAAAAAAACTATACATCCTAAGTAGAAAAGAATAAAGATTCTAAGTCTTAAGTATGACATCTAAAAAATCCATGTGATATTAAGTACCTTCAATGCGGCAGGATGCCATTGGAGACACATCTACCTGACAGAATATGAAGAATAGTAGGTAATAGTGAACTAAAAGTAGAAAGAAACAGGATAAAGTAGGCTTTATGAGATGTCGTCCCCCATAGCTTTTCATTCACTATCAAAATGAGCACTTCTCCATTACATCAGATTATACAGGTAAGGGAAAAGAAATTCAAAATTATGGTTAACTTGGTCAAGGATATATGTCGCGCTCAAATAGTGCTATCGATATAGGCAAAATAATATATAAGAACATTTATAAACAACCCTATGTACATGCATTAGACGAAATCGTATCCTGACTTTCAGCATACTTAAAACGCTTCTACTTCCTGACTGATTTTTATATCCCTCACATCCAGATAAGTTGAAACCCTGTAAGATGGAGAATTACTTACTAAACTGTGTGAGATTTCTTATGAGCGTAAGCATCGAATGACATGAACAAAAACGAAAACTGTCTAAATTAATTAAAAGCAAAGTAAATTCATTCTATTGCAAACGCTTCGTATTATTACATTTATGATTAAAAGATATATAACTAAAGAAATTGCCCCATGCTAAGTATTTAGTGGACTGGCTACTGTTATTTATCGCATATGCCCCATAATACTTTAACTGAACTAATATCTGTAGTTTCTACTTCCTTTAATTTAATCATAAAATTCGCAGCTAAGGTCCCGCATACACAAGTCTTTGTTATTGTTCTGATTGGGAGTTTTTCCATGAAGAAATCACCTTTCTCCGTAAATTTTCTAGCTTTAGCCTTTATCCGCCCAAACTTTTTGATAAACTTTTTACTCGTTTCTTCGATAACACGTGTCGCCTTAAAAACTCACTGCATATGATGTTCTAACTTCTGTTTTGCTCGGGCTTCCCAACATAGGACCCATTTCAATGATCTCACTTCAGACTAAGAAAATATCTTAAACAAAAAGCTTTTCAACAATGCAAGTTCTTATATCTTTTATTAAAACAACCCAATTGGCAGTTTCTTTAAGATTAAAGGGAAAGCATTTCCCGATGAATTAAGGTCACAATCGTTTATAAATACAAAACTTAATATGTCCAACTGTAAGATCGACTATGTGATGTCAAACTTTCTTACAACTAGAGATGCGAGCCTTCAAACACATGGACATTTCCTTCGAACTAATCTCCCCAATAACTCTCAACCAGAGAATTTTAGCTGTCAGAGATCACTATGACTTTAATTAGGCACGTGATATGCTCCTTCAAAAATTCTCATTCTTCAAAATGCTTCTAAAGGTGAAGAACTTAAAAATTTGGATCTTTTTATATAAAAACACTAACCTATACTTAAATATCCAATTAGACTTCTTTGCATCCTGATGTGCATGTTTAATTCTGAACTTTGTGGCATATATTTCTTGCGAGTTTAGGTTTGGTTTTTGCAAACAATTGAAAGTCACTTGTGTGATTGAGCTCGTCGATTTTCTGGATAACAGAAACTCTAAACTAAAAAGAATAGTTTATATTACAAAAATTTGATCAACTAATGTGATGGATTTTTATCGATTTGGAAGAAATTAGTACATCATTTTATTTTATTGAATGAAATTTTCATCAATTCATACGGGCCTACCCTACGACCGTCATTTTTTTGTGTTTACACCTATTTTCGGTAAGAACGTGCTTAATTCCTCAATCACAGCAACATAGCAACTTTGTAGAATTAAGGAATTTCCCTTACTTTGTTAGATTTTTTTAACGATTTTCGGTCTTTAACAAAATACGTAACGAAAGCCCGAGCACTTCTTCTAAGTTCGTAAGCACAATAGTAAAGAGAAAAAACGCCATATATAAACCTACAGAAAGGTGCAGATAGATTAGGGAACTACAACAAATTGCGGATATCAATAATATATATATATATATATATATATATATATATATATATATATATAGTATATATATATATTATATATATTATATATATATATCTATAAGTTATAATATACTATAATATATATATAATATATATTATAGTATGTAGTATATACTAATACTAATATTATATATATATATATATATATATATATAGTATGATATATATAGCTATATAATATATATTATATATTATAGAGTATATATACTATATTATATATACTATATATATTATATATATATATTATATATTATGAAATATGTATATATATAATAATAATTAAATGAAAATTAAAAAGAAGAAATTTGAAACTTTAATTTCCAGAAAGGGTGAAGCTACCCTTCTCGATTCCATCGAGTCATTGAAGAATTTTTAAAGATTTCTCTTCGTCTGATAGCAATGTGCTGAAAACCTATCAAATCTAGCTTTCCGTGAATGGTTATAAGCTCAAAACCTTTCAACTACAACCGCACTCATAAACATTATGGGGACATGGAAAGCGTGAAATATATAGTTATATTATATATATATATATTATCTCTATATATATAAATATATTATATATATAATAAAAATATATTACTATATACTATATATATATAATATATATATTAAATATATATAGTATTATATATAATATTATAATATAATATATAGTGAAATCATTAAAGGACGGCAAAATGTTGGATCTGGTTAAAGTTGCGGCAATACTTTTGCCTGCATACCTGATACCGATACTACTATACAAAAATCCCGATACCGATATCCGTACCGTGATACCGCTTCAAAAATGGACGCAATACCACCTGATACGATACCGATACGCATGGTATTTCGTGCATACTAATATATATATATATATAATACTATATAATATAGTATGAAATATATAAAATGATATATATATAATACTATAATACTATTATATATATATAGTATATACATAATATATATATAGTATATGTTATGTCTATCAAGCTAATATATATATATATATATATATGTATATATATATAGTATATATATAACTATATAGTATATTAGTTATACTATATATATATATAATAATATTTATATATATATAGTATATAAATATATATAATATATATATATATAGTATATTAGATATACAGGCGTGATTCTAAATATGGTAAAAATTTGGTAACTGATTAGAATGAAAATAAAGTAAAAGTTCCTCTAAAGTATTCGTAATGTGCTTAGTTTTCGCCTTGCTTCTGAGTCTGTATGTTATATTTGTATCACAGGAAACCAAATAAGTTACAAAATTCTAAATTTATAAAAGTGGTGGACTGTAAATGCAATTGAGGAACGACGTTAACTCAATGTCGAATAGGAAGTGTAGGAATAAACATATTATCATTGTATGATAGGTTTTCAATTTTGTACAACATAGATACATAGCGGTTTGCTGTAAAGCCGTCCTGTACAAATGATGTAGTCAAAAGATACTAAGATGATAGTTGAATAAATGACCGTCCGTTGTCTATGCGCATCTCGTTCAGGGCGTCTTTTCCTCATCGATTGTCGACCGTTATAATATTGCAGGAGTCCGTCTTGATCGTGTTCAATTCTGTTCATATTCCTGCAAATGTAGTCTTCGAAACGAATCGATTGTATAGAAGAGTAATACAAAGTCTTTGAATATCCAAAGATAAAAACAATAGGTATTTATGGTCGGTGACCTTGGCTGGCCCCGGACTGGGCCACAACGACCTAGTCCATTGACATGGGAAAGGTCTCATCAGGGTTCACTGAACTGCACACAAAAGTGTTGCAGGATCCCATCAGCATAAACACACGTTTTTGGCACAACTGAAAAAGGTACATCATCCAAACAAGGTACGGAAGCTAAGTTTCAAAAATTTAAGCAGTTTTGCCATTAGCCTGGGAGGAAGCTCGAACATAATAAGTACGGATGCATGTAAAATGTCTGCCCAATGGTTTACTGAAGAACTGATGTTGTGATACGTTCTGTTTAATTCACAGGAGTAATTAATTACATGATATAGATTTTCTTGGTAAAGTGAGCCTCGTCGGTAAAAAAAACCTTCGTTAAAAAGTTGGGTTCAAACATTCTTGTTCCAAAAACCATTGACAAATAACTACACAGGAAGCATAGTTACGTGCCAATAGAAGTAGCACATGAGGCGTGGTAGGCTGTACTTGTTTGCTCGTGTAGTACCTCCAAATACTAGATTGGTTCGTAAACTGTAGGGACAATTCTCGCATGCTCTTTTCAGGATTCTCAGAAATTTCATTAAGAACTAATTCCTTTAAGTAACAGTCAGTAGATCGGGTCTGCCTGGCATTAGTGTGCTCTTTGGACTTCCAAATACCTATTCAGACTAACGGAGAATTCAGTGCGCAAAACCCACCCAAGAACTTGCGCGCTGTGACAATCGGTTGGGATATTTTCTTGACAAACGTTGCTTGTCGCAAAATCTATTGCAGGCGTGCCATCCAATTAACAATTAGAGGTGCATGTCAGCTAAGTTCAGAGCTCCTCGATAGCAGCGAGGTTAATTACGTTTTTGTCAATATTAATAACGAAAGAAACATGGGAGACAAGACACACATCTAGTCAATGGAGTTACATTTGTATTGCGTGACACAAACAGACAGTAAATTCTTGTTAACAGTAGTTGTTGTTTCGGTAACATGGGCTGAGAAATTTTATATGGAAAAGGAGTATGTCTGTGTGGAAGAGTTTTTAATTTTTTTTTTTTTTTTTTTTTTTTTTTTTTTTTTTTTTTTTTTTTTCGGCTTTTTGTGTTTTTGTTTTTTTTTTGTTTTTTTTTTTTTTTTTTTTTTTTTTTTTTTTTGTATTTTTAATTGAGATGTTTATCTTACTAAAATTTACATTCTCCCTTATTAATAATCATAAGTGTTCAATTTAAAATGTTATAGCCATTTGATCGCGTAATTACATAGTGTTTTTAGTTCTTAAACATTTTAACCGTCATGCGCTTTCATGGAAATGTCGCCTCAAACACTTTTAACGGCCGCTATGATCTACATTATTGAAATTTAATATTTCTGATGTTTTCGTTCTTTGCACACAACAGTACTCATCTCAAATATAGGGTTTGTAACCTACTTGGTTTCGTAGAATACAAAAATTTAATAAAAAGCACATACAGTACCAGCAGACAGGAAAACTAAGCCCATTATTATTCATACCTTGTAGTCTAGGAACTTTTTACTTTTATTTTTTCATTGCTAATCAGTTACCATACAATATTTTACCATAATTTTGAATCACCCTGCATATATATATATAATTTATATTATATTATAATATTATTATATTATATTAATTAATAATTATTTACATACATTATATATAATTATAATATATAATATATCTATATAATATAAAAGAAATCTTTTTCTATAATTATATGATAGTATAATATTATAATATATTAGTATATTATACTATATATACTAATATATATATATAGTATAATATAATATATTAATATATATAAGTATATATATATATAAGATATATATATATATATATATAATTGAATCAAGTAATATACGTATCTGATATATCATATTATAAATATAGTATAAAATAATATATAAATATATTATATATACATATATAGTAATATATAGTAATATATATATATATATATAATAATAATATAAAATATATATATAATAATATATATATATATATAGTATATATATATATATATATATATATATAATATATAATATATAATAATATATAGATATATATATATATATTACAATATATATATACTATATATATATATATATATATATATATATATACTATATATATATATATATATATATATATTCTATATATTATATAATTATATATATATTATATATATAGTATTTGTCAAGTTATACCTTGCCTGAGGGCCTTAATGTCGCATTTTTGAGATCCGCAAGTCTATTTATTTAATTTGGGAAACTATTTAGCTTTAGCTTTGATTTCGCTATTATTTATTTAAGGTTAAGAATATTTCACAATTCGCTTCGCAATTTTATTATTTATAAAAAGATTTATTTTGACAAATTGGGAAATAACTAAATTATTAGATTGTAAGATGATAGGTATATAATTAATTTAACTAAACAAAACGGTCAGAAATTTATTATTAATTTTCGTTATTGCTCTATTAAGGAGTACTGCAAAATCGTATATATAACGAGATATATTATATAGGGTTTTTTGCGTTTGCGCTATCGTTCTTGAACTTGTGATTGAGTTGTTCATCTTTTAATATTATTTGAGTATAAACGTCCTGCTTTTATCTGATTGTTGTGCTATCTGCACAGCGCCCTTGATTATCGAAAATATTCTCGATGGAACTTAATTCTAGTATCAATCTAAGTTATAAAGGATTTAATATTATATGTTCAAAACCGCTAGCTCAATACAGAAACTATTTATGGATTACTGAACCGCGTGTCTTTACGATAAAATGATCAGTAACATTTTTGGTAGCCTGTGTCCGAGAAGGAATAGACTTAACAATTATTTGCTCATCCCACTTGCTGATTTCAGATCTCACCTCTCTTTTATTCTTCACGGTCTCTCTCCACTTTGTCAACATTAATAATGAACTACCAATCCTGGTGCCAGATGGCTAAAGATTAGGCCTAAAAGGCATTGTTTTTTGCACTCAAGAAGAGTATAGACTAGATTTTCTCTTTCCGGTCGGTCGGTAGAAGTTGAAAGGAAGAAAGAGGGAAGCCCCAACTTCAAGAGAAGAAGAGGAATTGCTGAAGCAGAAAGAGCTGAAAGGAATGTCAAAACTCAAGAAAGAAGGAAGCGAAAGTAATGCTAAATAAGAGAGAGGAAGCCCAATGCAAGAAAGAAGAAGAACGACAGGAAAGCTGAAGAAGCCGAACGCACACATTTGAATAAATTAAAGTGTGGAATTAGTCTCATTCGCTCCTTACCATTTAAAGGAATTTATCTCCATCGACCAATTTACAGGGTACGAATATGGCCGTTCGAATCAAAAAGGGACGAAATGGAACGGCATACAAGCAACGTTTTCAAGCTATTCGACCATCTTCAACATTGGGGATCGCAGTTATGCCCCTCTTATTTAAGTGCGCTCTAAGGAACGTTGCTTTTGTGCGCTTTATAGCAGTTTGCTTCCCAACTTAGCTTAATGATTTTCCAGCTTAAAGGAAGCCTTCCTTATTCAATTTAACATGACCGAAGAATGGTTATATTGGGCTATCAGTTGCCAAGAAGCCAAGACCAAAGCAGATGAGGGCCATTACAATAGTACTGAATCGAATTAAATCGTATCTGTCAAGGTGGTGTGAACTCTCAAGTTTCAGCCAAGACTTTCAAGGTTTAACCGATCTTATGGTGGTTGATCAATTTCTCACCTGTTGCCCCAAAAGACTTAGCCGTTCATCTAAGAGAGGTAGGACTCTCTAGTTTAAACGACATCGCTTCTCGCGCTGATAGATTTTTTAAGCAAGGGGTAAGAATTTGTTCCAAACGGAAGACTCTGAACCTTAAGGTGAATCTGACAGTAAGAGAAGATACAAAGTCATATTACTCACCCAACGACACCAAAGGTTTGTGGGAGATATTGCCCAAAGTGCGGCACGATCCAGCGCTTGAATATCTGCCAAAATGGAAACAACAGATTTCTCGTAATCGGTCATTATTATGATACAGAGGTATTAAACTCGATAATAACAAACAGCGAAGAAGGAATGTGCAGCCCAAGAAAAGGAAATGCACAATGCTGGCGGTACAATTGTATAATTCCATTAATAATAGGCGGATTTTGCAGCGGCATGTCTAATGTGGGAAGACGATTAGTGTGTTGACCTGTGAGTGAAATGGTAAAGGAGCATGTTTGCAACGTCAATGGATAAATTAACCGTTATATCGCAGTCATGTCTAGGATGATTCAATATTAGACATTCCCTCACCCGTAACGAATGGTTCTATAAATGGCGTTGATGTATCAGTACTTCGTGATACAGGGTGTAGGGGCGTAATTGCGAGAGAAAGAAGTTCGTGAAAAACCATCAATTCACAGGCAAGATCAGAAAATGCTTCTGATTGATAACACCCTTAGGACGGCCCCTGAAGGAAGAATTTGGATTCGCACTCCGTTTTATACGGGGTACGTCGTCGAAGCTTTATGTCTGAACGATGCGTTATATGATTTAACATTGGGAAATATCACAGGCGCCTAGGTCGGAGACAAAGGGTTGGGAAATAGATGATAAAATTAATATCGACAAGGACACATCCATTATTGTGAAGCAGAAATGCTAGCTTTAAATAAAAAATGATAATTGGATACGAAGGACACATTCATTGTCGAAGTTACTTGTGAAGTAGAAAAATGCTTCTGAAAATAAAAATGATAAATTATAAAAGTAAGCTCGACATCCCATTGCGAAGTTACTTGTGAATCAGAAAAGCTAGCTGGAAAAATAAAATGATAAAAATTGATACCTGACGTGGAACAGTTCCATTGTCGAGATTATTTATGAACTGAAAACGTCTATTAAATAAAAATAATAATCAATAAAATTAATACTGACGTGGACATACCATTGTCGAAGTTGTTTATGAAGCTGAAAATGAGTTTATGAACAAATAATAATGATAAAATTGATGTCGGCAAGGACACATTGCCGTCGCGAGATAACTCATGAACTCGAAACTGTATTAAAAGATAGTTAAGAGTACAGTAGATAAATTTGAAATTGGCAAATCTCCATCAATCAAGGAATTTTGCTCAAACCAGATAGCCTTGAACAAGTGTCGGAGAATGCTTAGAGCCTGAGGGTGGCGCAGAGGCGTCCTGTAAAGTTCAATAAGAAGAAGTTGATGCGGGCATATTGTATCCATTAGAATAAGTTGACAAAGGACCAAGTTAGATGCTCAGGAAGGATAGATTGATCGAACTCCAAGAGGCTGATCCCACTCTGGGAAAAATCCCGTGGTATGTTTGATCAGCGATGAAGATCGAAAAGAAATGGGAATACATACAAGATAGTAAAAAAAGA
>JABUQX010050506.1:17500-42500 GCA_015478945.1 Trachelipus rathkii
CTGTCTGAATTAATTGGTTGAATAGGATTACATAACATTTTAACGTATATTGCTTTGTTATATTTTAAAAAAATTGATAAATATTCATTTTTTATTAAATTCTTGATAGCCAAGGAGTCGATGAAATAAAATACACCAGGTTCATATTTATAAATCGTGACCCAGTGTCCGTAAGCTAGACGTCTCTCTGACGTGTTGACAATTATCCCTGTTCCATTTTCCAATATTACACCTGGAAGTTCATTAATAGCGTAAACTCCTCTGAAGCTTTTCTTTGAGGTAAAGAAAATTTTTATTTCGTTTTCATCCATTTCTTTTAGAAGTTAACAAGAATATTGCGTACTCGGTCAATTTCTACTAACTCTTGATATTCCATATAGACTATGACTGAAATAGGTAGTGTGAGAGATGCTGTGAAATTCAATTTGATATCCAATGTTCCTTGTCGAACTATATTTAGGTGGCCTGCTGCTGTACCGCAATTATCCTGACTAAGATCGTAAGCATACAGGTTGGTATGTGAAGCGTATGATTCGAGATTGATACCTGTTCCAACTTCAGAGCACCCACCCGTGTTGGAGAACAACTCTAGGAAAGGTCGGGCACACAATGGAGAACCATCGAGGGGATATTCTACTTTATATGCTCTCCCATGGCCTTGCCCATTAACTTGAAGATTGATCTCTCTAAGACCATAAGGTTTAAACTTGAATGGATTTTTAGAGTACTGCCCTATAAAGGCTGAATGGTCTACAATTCCTACAATGACCTTTTGAGGAAGATTACCTATAACAACGTTGGCAAGATCTATACTCGATAAACCCTGAGTAAAGTTAAAAATTTTAGTTTCTACACGTCTTATAGGATATTTAGCCGTACTGTTTAAAAGAGCTTTCTCAATCTCTATATGTTTACTGGGAGACAATTTCACTTTACGTACATAAAGATAAGTATCCAATATTTGAAACATAGGAGTAGGTGAAGCAGTCGTTGCAGCAGCTTTGGATTGAACATTAAGCACAAATTGTGGAGTAGATCTAGTTAACCTGATACGAGTGTCCACAGATGGTAGAATAAGTTTTTCTTGGGAGAATATGTCACCGTTTACACGTCCATAATATTCATAAGTCTTGTTGACATTTTTACTAAATCCATCTACTATTTTAGATTCATCTTTTAAATTGTAGTAGCCGCTTGATTGTAAATGGGACTGTTTAGCATCATCCGAATAATTTAGTACAGTTTCTATATAGCTTCGGTATGGGTAACTGGCTGCTGATGCTCCTAGAGAAGTCTCATTTAAAAACACTTCAATGTTCTTAAAGCATGAGAATAAAAAGTTGGAAACAGGATATACTACATGTTCTGTTCCTGTGAGATCCGATCCATCTTCATTAACCAATTTAACCTTCAGATATAAAAAAAACATTCGAAGGGTCAAGATATTGATCTGAAGTTCCAGGGATATTGAATTCGAGAGGTACATCTGTATTTGTGACAGCGTGAAGGGGATTAATGCTGATAAAATTACTTTCTAAGATCGATGTCTGGGTAGGATTTACGGAGAAGAGATCCAATTCACTCTTGCAGCAGTCTGGACTAGAGGGGTGTAAGAAATGCATCTTATCGACTCTAAGGCTAAACCTTTAATGAAAATATTCTTTAGGTGCATACCTATATATTAAGAACAAGTTGCCACATATTATAATTCAGAAAAAAATATCCTTTATTTTACGTTTGCATATTTTTCCACGTTTCTTTTTATTCATACGTTTCTTGCTACGGGTTTTTTTCTTTTTACTTTTCCTTTTTTTGTTATTGAGTCTTTTTACACGCTGGCTTTTCACCTTTCTAACACCACCTCCCGTCATCTTGCGTCGTATTTTTCGTTTAACATCGTCTAACATTTCATCTGAAACATCAGCTATGCGGCGTTTTACAGCACTACGAGGGTCGACACCACCCATAATATCCTGGATTGTGTTTATTCCTGTTCTGGCCGCTTTTTTAGCAATGTATTTACCTCCTGATTTAAACAGGGGAATAGCTCTACGAAATAACGAAGCAAAAAATCCTCCTAAACCATATCCCCTCTGCATTCTTGATCCCCTGAAGACTCTTTCTCTTTCCATTATTATTATTATTTACCGGAGCTTCTTTCTTATGTGTACTTTACATACTGCTGTCCCAATTGTGAATGGGTATGGTTTGCCTTCGACGTCTCTTATATAAACGCGAACTGAACTCAGTTGGGTCTTACTCATAGGTAAGTAGTGAACATTAGGAAAGCTTATAACTCTATTACCTTTAGGAAAATGAACTACTCTTAACAAAGAGGCTTTAGTATTCCCTACATACTGATGGTCTATAATATCTGTATAAACATAGGCCATACCTGGATCTTGAAACATCTTAGTAGGCAAGCATACAAAATGTAATGAACTCTTGGTGTCATTTTTTGAGACATACTCTTCCATCGTTGGTATATAACGCATTAGATCCTTTAGATATGGTTTGACATTATTTCCCGATATTTTGTATACATGTGAGTAACAACAATTACGAAACCATACTGAAGGGCGGAACATAAATAAACTTATATCTTTCAGGTTCACATTAGATTGAGATTTTAAAGTGATTAACACGTTATCTTCGTTAGCGGATTTATTAACAAAGAAACACTAAATCTTTACATATTTGACTTTCTTCAAATTTTTTGTTTAAGTCTATGAACACATCAGTAACCGATTTATAGAGACCGTGCTCTAATAAATAATTTTCAACGAAATATTCATTGTTGCCTCGTTTGATGGATGCAATATTAGGTTTACTTTTTAATACATTTTTAACATTATCAACATTTCTAAATACCGTAAAAGCCACATATGAAACAGGCAAATTCTCTATATCGGCGTCGAGAATTATTTCACTTAATCCTGCTTCATACATTTCTCGATCAAAAGTTATAGTGTTCAATAATTGGGTGGTATAGTCTGATATTTTATTTTCCGGATATAGATCCATAGAAGCCGATGAAGGCAGCGTTAAATAGAAATGATCTTCACTCTCCATGTTCACAAAGTAAACTGATCAATGTTTCTTAATTTCACTGGCATTTATATAACTATTAAACTTCGCTGGGTAACCTACCCATTTGACAAGATACTGTTTATTTTTTCCTTTTCCTTTAGATCCTAATATTTTTTCTATTTTATATTCATTACTCTTAGGATCAAACCGTATTTTCTGTATTTCTTGTTTATAGAACCCTCCTTTTATTTGTTCCCCCTCTAAATCCTCAAGATAGTATAATTTTAACCCATCTCTCGGGAATTCTCTGATTGTATCTACTTTAAAACTTCTCTTGACCATCCTGCTTCATACATTTTCTGAATTTTCATCTGACTAAGACCACTTCTCATCATAATCTCCCTAACTTAAAACCACCGTGTTAATCTGTTAATTTCCCGTAAGGATGACTAGGAACTTGAGGGTTTTGGCTTTACCATCTCTAGAGGGGTCTTCTTAATTGTTCTATGATAAGACCCCTATTATAAGAATAAGCCAAGTCCTTGCAGTATATCTATATATTTAAAATGTATTCATTTTCGTGAAATACCTATGCATTCTTTCTTTTATAGTTCTTTGTAAACTCTTTCCACTATTGCAGCTTTATTAACTGAAAACGTGTTGTAGTACCCAATATCATACTCTGTAACTATTTTTGAAACTCTTTACCTAAAAATTCTGAACCTTTATCTGTCCACATCAATTGAGGATATCTATTTATCCTCAATATTATAATTTCTCTGACTGCTGTAGCAACAGTTTTTGACTTTTTATCTTTTAAAGCCTTTAACCATAAGTATCTGGAATATACATCTATCACAAAGAATGTATTGATACCCTTCATTGTAAACTTTATATTTTATCATTTCAGTTAAATCAAGTTGCCATACATTATCTAAGTGAGGGGCTATGGTTTTTCGTGTTGGAAATTTTTTCCGTATAGGTTTATGTAGAGTAAAAGCATCCTCCCCTTGTAAATAATTTTTCAGTTTTTTTTTATTAATATGAGGAAACTTTGAAGCGAACCTTGAAAAGCCTCCATAACTGTAAGGCTGTTTCATGTCATAGTAATATTTATCGACCGCCTCCTTAGCCTCCATCGTGCTCAATGACAAATAAAAACAAAAAACATTATATATATATATATATATATAAGAGGAAAAGGAAACAAATATTTTTAAAAAAGCAATTTTTAATCATTAAAATTATATGTACAACATCTTACACAAATTAGTTTCATAAAAAAGTAGTTCAAATATGCTTACAACATATGCATATTTTAAAAATATAAGTAATACATATTACAATATAATACAGAGCGCGACCACTATAAAAGTATTTTTAAGGCGCACACTATTTGCACCCAAAAGATGTTTTAATTTCTAAGCCTTGAGCTTGAAGGGAGAGAATTAGCAAAGAATTTTTTCTGTGTATTTATAATATATCTGGGAACCGCACGACTGTGTTTGAGCGGTGCCCTTACTGTTGTGACAGTTTTTATTAAAGGTTAATAGAAATTTAGTTCTTTCTTTTTTTATGCCGATGACTTATTCCAAAAAGTCTTTGTAATCTTTTAGTAAATGCAGTGTCTTCCGCATAATTCTTTTCCCCATGGAGATAATTTCTTTTCCAATTTCTAAGTTATATCGACCCACTTCCCATAACATCCGGGCCTTTAATTGAGCGTCAAAACGTAATAGTTTCCGGTTCTTTGTACATCCCCAGTGTAAATAAACAAAGTTGTGAGAGCCTGTATTGAAATAAGAGAATCCATCCTTTAATTTGGAGGACTTCCGGCTTGCTCCGTTTTGTTATTTCTTTCACATGGGCAACCTTGGATACAAATGATGTAATATTTTCCTCTTATATTGCTCTTACCGGATCATGAACCGTAAAGCCTTCTGAGGGTTCTTGAATAATACCCTCAAAGGTTGTTCAGCAACCGGAAACCTGCGTTAACTCAAATAGCTTCAAAGAATTATTGTTGTGCAAAAAGAGAATTTCCGAAAGTCCAGTCATTTCGGTGATCCCGGTGTGCGCTTCTCCTCCGGTAAAAATCGGCAACTTCCCATGAATTTTGTTACGACCTAGATAAATATACTTTTTTCCCCGGTTTTTTCCCAACCAGCATGTTATTTTACTTCCGTCAAATACGGCCCGGGGAATAAATTCCTTTCCGACCCACGCGATAGGGGAAATAGAGGCCGATATTTGTATGAGGTGGAGAGGAACATGTATAGTAACGTTCACCTGTAGTTATCGGCGAAAAAATAAGTTTCACTATTATCTTTTGGGGTGAGATATTTTTCCACGACCACAAATCGTACGAACTTGGGGTGCTTAAAACTAGAGAAAACCATGGGTTGACAAGTGCAGAAGTCCGAGCCGGTACAAACTGAAGAAGCTTTCCCAGCCCTCAGCGATGAAGAACTCTGTAACCCCTAAACACAGGGGGAGATCTTCAACCACCCAAATCAGAAATGTTTTCTAAATTAACGCCCTTAATGATAAAGCTAACAGTTTACCCTAAATGGATAAACGCCTAACCCATAAATGAACCCCTGCACCTTTAGGGTTACCTTTCATGTTTAAACAAAGGCTTTCCATGAAAATGGCTATTCGTAAATTTAGGCCCCTAACGTAAAGCCCTAAGAGAATAGCCTAAGCCAATTTATTGAACAACTGCACTTTAGGGTTACTTTCATGTTTATACAAAGGCTTTCAGGAATGCTATTCGTAATTTTAAACCTAATGATAACCCTAACTAATAAGCCTAATAGTTAATGAACACCTGTTTTATAGCATCTCAGGTTACATTTTTAACCATTCTCTACCCAAACCTGCCTTTTTTCTTAATTTTTTTGCTGCAGGATAAGGATTCTTTCGTGGTCGTTTTTTCATTAGGCCTAAAGGAGAGGGGTATGACGTCATTACAGCTGAAGAGTTCGAAGCCATAGCTCTAGGCGTAGAGTACACGTTTTCCACATCTGCTAAACGTGCCAAATTTAATATCAAACTCTTAGGAAAATTAATTGTTCTTAATTTTTTGCTTTATTATAGGCCATCCTGTGATAGGTTTTCTTCGCCAATTACGTACAAGATCAGAAACTAGGTCTAGGTCTACGATATTTGATCCTATAATGGGATCTCCATTTATTACAATCTGACCATTGGAATCCCAATTAATTTGACCTTTCAAAGTGTTATATAAAGCTATTCCTTTATTTTTTACACTGGTTGGAAGACTGCTTTCTAAAATAGATTTAAAATCTTTATTAGTTTCAACTTCTTCTTCTTCAGTTTCATTTACAGATCTTGAGGCAATATAGTTGGTATATTTTTCTTTCAAATCTATTAACTTTTGTAATATCTCCTGATACTTTATTCTTTTATCGTGAATGTTCATATGTGAATTTAAAATTTGGGTAAGCTCGTTTTCGATACTAGACATTTGTTCCAATTTAGGTTCATATAACGTAGTAGGTTGAGTCTGTTGTTGTTGTTGTTGTTGCTGTTGCATAGTAATACTGTTATTATTTATTTTTTCGTAATCTGAAAAAGGCATAACCACTACTTTCTTCATTATTATTATTATTATTATTATTATTATTATTAGTTTTGACCAGATAGTAATTTAGTTAAAAAGGGTGTTACAATGGAAAATAATAGAGGGAGGAAGGCTCCTCCTGTCTGTATCAGTTTTTTTTTCTTTAAAAAATTCTTCTTTTTAATTTTACGCGTAAGTTTTCTGAGGATGTTGCTATGTCGACGTAACTTTTGTTTCTGAGGCTCTTTTATTGGAACATTTCCTTTATAAGGTTAAGACAAATTTCACATACGAGTCGGGTAAATGATGTACATTTTAGATGTTTACGTTTTTCAGCTTTACTTAGTTTCTTGTAGTTTTTTATAACTGGTAAATATTTTTCAATCAGCTTGCTCATTGTTATTCAGGGATGTAGACAATTTCAGTTTCGTTAGGTAAGATGTTTGTGCGTAGCAGTACCCTGTACGTGTTCTTAGGATGAAGATCACACAGTAAATAAACCGTGTGGGAGGAAGTTAAACTTTTTATATACCTTTAGAAACTCTTTTCTTTGCATAGGAAAACATTTGGTTTGCTAATACGTTGATCTGACTCACGTCCTCTTCTTTTCCGAACAAAATTAGTATTGGTGTATTTAAAGAATACATCTCTCATATACTTATTCTGATGAAAGAATATTTTGTGTTATAAAAAACACTGTAACATTTAAATGATGAGAGTAAGACTGTGAAAGTTTCAGCTATATCCTCGTTCAGTTTATGCATCAACATCGCAAAGGATAATAATTTTAATGACCCTGTATATTTTCCAATGATTTAATATCGTATATCCCTTCATGAAATTGAATCACATCTTTATATTCGTTAAAAATAGATTGATAGATGCTGTAACACCAGATTATTTTCACGGGGAGTTGTTCGAATAGAACAGGGTGTTTTAGGAACTTTAGCAAAGCGTAGGTCTTACCCGATCCCGTTGGACCACATACGAGAGATGTACAGGGGGATCTAAACACGAATTTTTCTAAGGTGTTCATCATACCAATGCTTATTCAAAACTGTTAATAATACTATTTATTTGAACTTTATATATAAAGCATAAAGATACAAAATGGCGGGAAGGGATAATGTTTCATGTTTAGGTTTGAAAATTTCGGAAAGAGGGCGGAGTTATAGGTATTTCGTAATGTTTGGGGAGGGGGGTGAGGGTGGAAACGGTATATATAACTTATGCCTGGGAGTTAGCTGTTAGTTATATTCAGTCTGTCGTGGAGTCTGCATCTTATCAATAATAATAATAATAATAATAATAATAATAATAATAATAATAATAATAATAATAATAATAATAATAATAATAATAATAATAATAATAATAATAATAATAATATTTTATTGCAGTTCTTGTTTTCGTGATACCTGTTAAGAATCTTCAGAATGTCCCAGTTGAATATATTCAATGCCGGAAAAATGCACAACCTCATGAAATTGTTTGCAGTAAGTCTTCTTATTATTTTTATTTTAAAAAATATTTATTTTTATTTATTCTAATTTTTATTTTTATTTATTCTGAAAACTTTTTAATAATTAGTTTTTCTTAAAAATTTGTTTTTCTTAAAAATTTGTTTTTCTTAAAAATTTGTTTTTCTTAAAAAATTTTGTTTTTTTCTTAAAAATTTGTTTTTCTTAAAAATTTGTTTTTCTTAAAAATTTGTTTTTTTTAAAAAATATTTTGGTTTTTTTAATAATTTGTTTTTCTTTATAAAAATTTATTTCTATTGTAAGTGTTTTATTTATTTTGAAAACATGGAACTTATATATTTTATTTGTAATTTTATTATTACAGTTTCGCCCATTCTGCTATATCTCCGGAGCTAGTGGGTTTAACAGAGGCGGAGGAGGGGGTGGAGGGTTCAACAACAACAACAACAACAACAACAACAACAACAACAACAACAACAACAACAACGATCCTTCATCTGATAATAATGGTGAACCCAGAGACGCTGAACCACCCCGTGAAGATCGTAAAATTGTACAGGCTAAACGTGGTCTTCAAAATCGTGATGCTAAGAAAAGAGTTACATGGGTCAACGATGCCGGTGCAGGAACCAGCGGAGTGAACGAACACAGAGAAACACCTATGGATGTTGATCCTTATGATGGACCAGATGATGGGGTAAGTGTTTTTTGCTAAAATTCTTTTAAATACATACTGTTTGAATTACTAATTAAAGTAAATGCTATAGATAAGCTTGTAACTGTAATTATTTAAAAACAATAAGAAAATGATAGAATCAGTTAAGTTAGGTTAAGATAGGTTTTATGTTATTACCTGTATATTTATGATTGATTCTCTTTTACAGAAGAATAACAAAAGAAAACGTGATGATGATGATGCAGATGATGATGACGATGATGAAGATTTTACAGCTGAATTATTAGAAATTACAACGACTGCAGTCTCTAGAAATTCAGGAGTCATTGACACTCATCGGTACAGAATCAGGGTCAATGAAGAAAATGTATTCAACCGAGGTCTTGATATTGAGGATGCTTTCAGAAGGGTCATTCGTGCTATTGTTGAACATCTTAAAAAGGAGGTGAACTATGGAGAATACAAAGCAAGATTTTGGTTTACTTTCAATGATGGTGCTCGCAACGAATTCCACGTCAACCTTGCTCATAAAGATGTAAAAGATAATGATGATTTGGTATCAACCCTGTGCACCCGACTGGAGAGGGCCTTTCAGTCTGGAGATAAAGCTACGTTCAGCGATTTCATCGTTGAAGTCCAGGTATTGCATAACCCTGAAGGGAGTGGACCCATAATACCTGATCAAGTTAATTTTATCCACCCTGATCTTATCAAACGTCATTTATGCGCAGGTACTTATGATAGGAGGATTGATGCAGTTGGTTGTGGCTTTAAAGCTATAGCTGCATGTGTAAAAGTTGTAACCGAAAAAAAAAAGATATGTGATGTTGACACTGATACTATAGTAAAACTGGCAAAGAAAATAGCCGATCAGTGCAAGTTAAATTATGCTGACCCTTTGACTGTTGATAAATTTGCTATAATAGAACGGGTCTTAAATTGTAGGATATTTGTCTACAGAAACGATAAAGATGAAAAGCTGCATGTGGTTTATAAACCAAGAGAAAATGATAGAGATAAAGATTTGTATATAATAGGATGGGATGCTGTCAATACTCATTATTATTACCCTCTTCCCAACGATAAAATCAAATTAACAATAGGTAATGTGAATCCTAAGAATATAAAGGGTGAAATTTTTTGTAGACAATGTTACAGTTTTGTAACAAATATGGCTTTACATCTAAACCAGGAATGTGAATATTATAAATGTAAACAGTGTCTCACATACGAATGCGGGGGAAGGGCTGAAGATAATAATATTCCTTTAAAGTATTGTCCTGAATGTAATCGTCACTTTTATAATGAAGAATGTCTTAAGAACCATAGAAAAAACAAGAAATGGGTATGTAAGAAAATAAAAATTTGTGAGCTGTGTGATACAACGAAAATTGCTGATGCTCAAGGAAAGATTCAACATGACTGTGTGAATATACGTTGTCTCGTTTGCGATGAGAGCTATGACCCTGATAAAGGGGCTCATAAATGTTTCATGAAAACATTGAAAAAGAAAGAAAAGAACTGGCAGGAAAAGAAAAATGTTTACACATTTTATTACGATGTGGAAACGTATAACCATAACGAGACTGATAAAGGTGATGGCCGATCAGTTGTTGACATGGTACCGTACTTACTTGTGAGCATGTTGGTCTGTTATAAGTGCAGCGGTAAAGAATTAAGAAATGAACAGTGCGAGAAATGTGGAACTAAACGAAAGGAAATCTTCCATTTGGATTTGAATGCTGAAAATGATACAGACAAGTGTCCAGTCGATAAATTCATAAATTATTTATTCAGTTTTTCCAAAAAACATCAGAAAGACGAAATAATAGTAGCAGCTCATAATGGAGGGAAATTCGACACTCAGTTTGTGTTCAGTAAATTATTAGCAAGACCGGGTGCTAGTGTTATTTCCAGTAACCCTGTAAAACGTGGAACAAAGATCATCACTATGACAGCTCAGCATAATATAACATTTAAAGACACTCTCTTATACATGCCCTGTGCGTTGAAGAAGCTACCAAAATGCATGGGGCTTGAAGGTGATGTAGCTAAAGGGTTCTTCCCCTATAGATTTCTTACTCTGGATAATGTAAATTATGTTGGGCGGATACCTGCTAGAGAATTATTTGAAACTGACCGCATGGAAGAGTCAGAGAAACGAGAATTTACCGAATGGTATAGCTCGTTCGAGAACAGAGGGTATGACATAAAAGCTGAATGCACTAAATATTGTGTGCAGGATGTTGACATTTTACGACAAAGTTTTGAAAAATTCCGAAAGATATTCATTGATATGTTCCAAATTGATTGTTTAACAGAATGTTGTACAATTGCTTCATTATGTTTTAGAGTCTTTAAAACTCATTATATGAAAGATGATACTGTTGCTCATATTAGTCGACACGGAGAGAAAAATTATTCGTACGAAGGTATTCGTTGGATAGCATTCATGGAGAAGTATACAGGCCAAAGGATAACCCATGCCCGGAATGGCGGCGAGCGAGTGTTTAAACTTAAGAATAAACACGTACATCCAGACGGTTACACTGAGGTTCCTGTTGTTGATTATACACCTATTGACGGAGATGCCTTTGTAGCCCTCAGACAGCTTCAAGTAGACAACCAGCTGAAACCCAGGAATGAACAGAGATGGAAGGAAATGGATAAGGCTGCGTCTGCACCCGGTGCTAGACCTGTGGAAAAGAAACGCATAGCGTACTTGTTCCATGGATGTATCTGGCATGGGCATCAGAGTTGCGAGGATGGAAAGCTTGAACATAGAGGTGTCTCCAGTCTCGACAGGTATAGAATAACCATGATGCAGGAAGAAGCATACAAAAGAGCAGGCTTTGAAGTTGTGAGGGTGTGGGAATGCGAATGGAAAAAAAATGAAAGATGAGTGCTTGGTGAGTATACTCAACGCTGACCCTGACGAAGAGGAGGAGGATACGGAACTTTTGAGACCGTATGTTAATAGAATAGGCAACGATGTAGCCAATAATAGACTTATTATTGGTGACGCATTGTACGGAGGTCGTACGGAACCCTTTGTATATTACTTCCCTCCCACAGACGGTGCTAATAAAATTTGTTACTTAGATTTCACATCGTTGTACCCTTGGGTACAAAAATCTCAAGAGTTCCCTACAGGCATCCCGAAGAAACTTGTTGGCAGTGACATCCCTAGCATTCCTGAATACATAGCGAACATGCACGAGAAATATTTCGGGGTAGCTTACGTTAGCGTTTTACCTCCTCAAAACTTATACATTCCTGTTTTGCCAGGGAGGTATAAAGAAAGACTAATATTTACTCTATGTCGAACGTGCGCTAAAGAAGGATACGAGGGATTGTGCACTCACACTGATAGTCAACGCGAGATTAAGGGTGTTTACACAACACCCGAACTAAAATTGGCTGTTGAAAAAGGCTACAAGATTACCAAGATCTTCGAAATCTGGAAATTCACACCTATGATCGGTTTGTTCACAGACTACGTGAAAGCATTCCTCAAATGGAAAACTGAGGCTTCAGGGTACCCTGAAGGTATCACAGGTCTCTCTGATCCTGAACTTGACATTTTCATCGAGGCTTTTGAAAGAATTGAAGGCATTAAACTAGATAAGGCTAATATCAAGAGCAACCCTGGTCTCCGTTTCATTGCAAAGTTATGTCTTAATTCTCTTTGGGGGAAAATGGCGGAACGCGCACCTTCCACAGAAGACATCATTTGTCACAGTGACGCCGAGGTCTGGGCATTGGCTAAGCAAGCCGATTTGGAAATTGAAAATGTAGTGGTTGCTGGACAAAAACATATAGTTTCTGTCCGATACACTGCTTACGCGTATAACACTGCAAAGTCTACAAATCTAGCTATCGCTGCGTTCACTACAGCCCACGCAAGAGTCAAACTATACAGACTCATGGAAAAACTGGGTCAAAGGGTATTATACTGCGATACAGATTCTTGCATCTTTGTAGCTAAAAAAGATGAGCTCGTACCCGAAACAGGTAGGTTTCTTGGTGATTTGACCGACGAAATCGGTGCTGGTATTACAGCTGACAGCTTTGTTTGCACTGGACCTAAATCTTACGCTGTTCGGCTTATAAAACCTGATGGTAGCATCGATCATATTCTGAAAGCTAAGGGATTAACATTGAGTAAATTGAGTAGTGATATTATCAATTTTGACGGTATGCTGAAAATAGTGTTAGATAAAGTCGATACAGATGCTGAAAACGAAGTGAGGGAATGGCTTATTGGTGCTGAAGAGTATTACAATGCGATAAAAGATAAGGACCTAACAGCAATTGCTATTAAACAAATGAGAGAAAAGGAAGGAACTCCCACTCTTCATAATATGGTTTTCAATCTAGATGATTCAGATAAGCCGTATGTGAATACAAGCGGACGATATAGAGAAGTTAATACTCCTTCAATGATTTTTAGGGCTACTAAGAAGGGTGAGGTATCAATCAGAAAAGGAACAAAGAAACTGAGAATGACTTCAACAAAGAGGGCTCTTATTATAAACACTGCTCGAACTATACCTTTTGGATACAGAGGTCCTCTCGAACCTCTATGCTAACGTTTCCTATGTAATTAATATATATATATATATTGTATATAATGTGTGTATATTAATAATATATATATATATATATATATATATATATATATATATATATATTTATATTTATATATATATATATATATATATATATTGTAAAATGTTTAGCTTACAAATAGAAATCTCGAGGGTTGCAGGATTAATTAAATAAAAATAAAGTAAAAAGATTGAAAAAAAAAAAAAAAACTTAATTGTTTTACTTTATCCCTTTTTTTATTTTTAGAATATTTTAATAATAGTAAAATAATAATAATAATAACATAATATAATAATAATAATAATAATTAATAATAATAATAATAATATAATAATAATAATATTTGTCTCGTGAGCTTAAGAATAATAATTATAAAATAGAAAATGTTTCTTTGTTTGTGTGTATAGGGTCACATGTGTTGTAACTGAAAAATTCTTTGTTTATTTTACGTCGTAAATTTTTAAACCTGTCAAGTTGAAGTGAGGGTTCAATACAAAGTAATTAAATCTCCCTTCTTACAAAAAAGTCGTAAATTTTTAAACCTGTCAAGTTGAAGTGAGGGTTCAATACAAAGTAATTAAATCTCCCCTCCAAAAAAAAAAAAGTCATAAATTTTTAAAACCTGCCAATTAAAAGTAATTGGTTTGAAAACAAAATGTATTAGTTACTAACTGAAAAAGATTTGCACCAACTAAGTAATTAAATCTCCCCTTCTTACAAAAAGTCATAAATTTTTTAAACCTGTCAAGTTGAAGTGAGGGTTCAATACAAAGTAATTAAATCTCCCCTTCTTACAAAAAGTCATAAATTAATCTTTATTGACTTAAAAGGTAATTAAAATTTTTTCTCTCCCCTCTTGAATTCCCACGCCATTTGTTCTTAGCGTTATAATTGGCAGTTGATACCTTACACCTTTAGGCTTAAGCTATAATTAGATTTTCTTACCCTCTCTCTCCCTCCTTCTCTTCTCCCCTCTCTCCTTCTCACCCCTCTATTCTTCCCCTCATTTATTTTTAAAATCAGTTGATGGCGAGCGATTGAACAGCGAGGATGCTGCTGCTGCTGCTGCTCTGACGGAGCCGGCGTCGGCGGCGAAAAAGCCGAATTTACTTAGCATATGATGTATGCGGCGCAACGCGTGTATGAATTGTACGTACATACGCGTATATATATATATATTATAATATATATAATATATATTATATATATATAATATATAATATAATATATATATATTATATATATATATATACGGGGGTGTGGGGGTGGGTGTGTGCGTGTGCGTATGCGTGTATTCTCTCTTGCATGAACGGATTCTCTATGCATGTACATATTCTCTAAGCATGTACATATTCTCTAAGCATGTACATATATATATATATATATATATAGTATATATATATATATATATATATATATATATATAATATATATATATATATATATATATATTTTCCAGTTCCAGGATCCAGTTCCTGGATCCTGGAACAACATACCATTCCAGAAAATACTGGAATTACTAAATTTCAATCAGTACTTTCCAGTTTCCAGTGCCTGGAAACTGGAAACCACTTTCCAAAATCCTGGAATCCTTCCAGGATTCCAGGATTTCCAGATTTCCAGTCCCCTTCAATATGTATCTGTAACTACTGCTCACATCTGTAGGCCGTACGGTTGACACTCATAGTTCTGATGCTTTGGGAAGCACATGAGAGTGGTTACAAGAAAACTGTCAAGAGCCAATATCTGTCAATGACTTAGTGGAAAAAATGCATAGTTTTCACCAGAGGGAATTGAGCCTTACACTTCTAGACATTTGAAGAAAAAATTGCAAGACTAGTTTGGTGACAACATCATAATATCAGGCACACATGGGAAATGTAACATGATAACAGTTAGAAAAACTGTATCAAACATAATCTTGCACTATCACAAACAAAAAAGACTTGACGACCCTGATGAAGAAAAATTTAAATTAATCGAGTCTGCAGCAAAACTGATCAGAACTGAAATAAATTTGTATAAAAATAAGGACTTTTATCCTAGTGCATCAGATATTGCATCCGTTGAAGAAAACAAGACATTTACCCCTTGTTTTACTAACTTTTTTGGATATCCTAATCGGTGGCAAGCGCGATGATCTGAAGCAGGTTTCGATAGGTCAGGCTGTAATGCAAGCTTGCAGGCCTCGTTCTCTGATATGCGCAATTCCTCTTGCTGTAGGCATACAGATTCACAGAGATTTTAAATCTCGTTTCCTAATTGATGAACTTTGCAGCCTTGGATTCAGTGTGTCTTATGATGAAATGCAGAAATATATACACTCTTCTGTAATGGAAGAAAGTAACCAAAGAGCCGTACCATCAGGCCACCTCTCTCAATGGGTCGCCGACAATGTCGACCATAATATAACAACAATAGATAGCCATAACACCTTTCATGGGATGGGAGTTATAATGTGCGCATCAGGAGCATCTTCTAGCACCTCTTTATTGCTCACAGACAAAATAAAACGACTCAAATCCCGCCCTCTAGCACATGACATTATAAAGAAAGCAAAAATACCCCTCCACTACATTCAATTCCCTAGCTCAAGAGCCATGAATAAACTGAAATTTCAAAGTTTATTCTATGAACCAATTAAAAGTAATCTCGATGTTCTTTGGAGTACCAGTAAGTTATTTAAAACACCTCAACCAGGATGGTTAGGATATATACAAACTGTTGTAAAAGGTGAACACAGTGGTATAACAGTGACTTCGTTTCTACCAATGACTGATTTGAATCAAAGTTCTTACAGCTGTGTATACACCACAATTATGTTCATAAGTAATGAAGCAAAAAGATTGAATGTGAAAACTCCAATTGTAACCTTTGATCAGTGCTTGTGGATAAAGGCAATGGAAGTTATATGCGCTGATCACAAAGGAAAATTCGATAATGTGGTAATCCGGCTTGGTGGGTTTCATACACTAATGTCCTTTCTTGGGGCTATTGAATGACTGATGGCTGGATCGGGCATAGAAGAAGCTTTGCCGACAGTGTATGCTGAAAATTCAGTACCCCACATGTTAAAAGGTAAAACATATCCATGTGCTCTTCGAGGGCATTTTCTAATTTCTTCAGCTCTCACTGCTTTAATTGTAGCAGATGTTTTGAAGTGCAGTCTACCAGTTGAAGTAACTGCAGATTCAGATTTGAGCGAGATTGCATCAGAAAGTGAATGCATTACCGGTGATGCAATGGAAGTGGAGACAAATGATGATGATCTTAATCTTGAAAAATGTATTCACCTTTTCAAAAACGTGCTCAGAGGTGATATCAAAGCAGAGGAAGTTATTTCAAATCCTAATCTTCGTAAACTTTCGTCACTGATAGATAAAAGGAAGAACCTTCTCAAATCATAAAGTCGTACTGCCAGACTCTGGCTGTTGTATCTGAACATGGTGGATATTGTAAAAACATTTATTTCGGCTGAAAGATCAGGAAATTTTGAAATGCACTTACAGACGGTTGAGAATATGCTACCTTTTTTTTGCGAGTTCCGGTCATAATAATTATGCTAAATGCGCAAGAATATACCTTCAACAAATGCGGGAACTAAAAACAACGAATCCAGAACTATACAAAATGCTGAATAAAGGCCACTTTACTGTACGAAGAAAGGACAGGAAGTGGTCTGGTGTTTGGACTGGTATGTACATTGAGCAAACGCTCATGAAATGCACTAAACGTCGTTCTGGTATAACTCATGAAAGAGAAATGACTGAAAGTCAACGGTTAACTTGGATTTTGAGCCATTCTAGATGCAGTGAAGTGACATGTGTAGTGAGTTTGCTGACAAGTTTTTCACGTATTGGTAGTGAACAACATACTGATTTAACTGATGCAAGGATGGCCAGAGATTTCGAAGATATGAAAAAGGTAATGCAATTTTTTATAGACCAAAATCCATTTACTGCTTTTTCAAGTGACTTATGGAATATTTTTAACGGAATTACGGATAGTGAAAACAAAGTTACTGCAGAAAATGCCGACATCATTGGAAGAAACATTCAAGATAAACTAACTGGCAAACTTTTTAAAGATGAAACTTTATTGAAATCAGACCAGGCAGTACCCATGAAAGTGTTGAAAAAAGGAATTGTTATTGCTGGTGAGACTCATCATGTAGATTCGCGTCTTTTAACACAGAGGATGCTTGCTTGTATCTTCCTGGATAAAAACGCTCAAGATGCAAGGGAGTTTTTCAATTACGAGTTATCCACTCTACAAACTTCATTATTTGACCATAGTACCCAGGAAATGAGAAAAACTGATAAATCATCATTGGCAAACACATTAGATAGCATGAATATCAATGAAATACAACGGTCATGTTCCCAGCAAAGTACTTCCTACGTTCTTGATGGTGGTGCATTAATTCACCAGTTACCATGGTCCGCTTCTGCAACATTTGGCGATGTCATAAGGCAACACGAATCGTATGTCAACAGAAGGTATGGAAAAGTGACAATAGTTTTTGATGGGTATGAAAAACCAAATATAAAAGATATGGAGCACAGATTGCGCTTGAAGCAGTCGTCTGTTGTAGTAGTCTTTGATAAAAATTCGCCTGTGATCATCAAGAAAAACAAATTTCTTTCTAACTCTACAAACAAACAACGCTTTATCAATATACTGGGGAATTATTTTCAAGGAAGAGGTCATTCCGTCATTCATGCAGAAGGTGATGCAGACACACTAATCATCAAAGAAGCTTTAAATATAGCCCAGGAAAAACATGTCACTGTAGTAGCTGATGATACTGATATTTTAATCCTACTACTATATCATTCTTCTAAGAACATTTTAATGCAGTCTGCCACAAAATCTGATAAAGTTCGTGACATTCAAGCCATGCAAAGATCTATTGGAGAGGAGGCTTGCAAAACTTTACTTTTTGTTCACGCATTAACAGGGTGTGACACCACCAGTCCGTTATTTGGCAAAAGCAAATCTTCAGCTTTCAAGAATATCATAAAATCCAAAATCTTATGCGAATGGGCTTCCCATTTTGGATTATCAAAAGATGCTACTAAGGAAGATTTGGTCGAAATTGGCTGTAAAGTTATTGTGTCACTATATGGAGGTAACATCGACACAAGCAACCTAAATGTGCTTCGTTATGAACTATACATTAGGAAAATAGCTTCAGCTAAAAAAGAATTTGATATAGCTCTTTTGTTTAACACAAAATGCAGCCAAATACCATCTACTGCGAGTGCATTTGCAGTGTTTTATTTGAAAAAATCTATATTTGCCAACCCCTGATCCTACACTATGGGGTTGGCAGTTGGTTGATGGAGAATTTCAGCCGATATTAACAGACTTGAGCCCAGCACCAGACAACCTATTAAATATGATTAAATTTGCTTGCCAAACTACAGTTGGAGAACCATGTAACACCATGAAATGTACATGCCGCCGATATAGACTTCCATGTTCAGCAGTTTGTAAAAACTGTTGTGGAAAGAACTGTTCAAACACAGGAGACAGTTTGGATTTAGATGAAGATGAAGATGAGATTTGATTTCATGAAATAAATATGATTTCATACTATGAAAACCCGCTTAGATTAATAAAAAGATGTATTTCAACACTAATAAAGCTTTCAGTTTCTCGACCACCATTTTGGTAGTTCCTTTTATTTTTAAAACCAAAATCATATTCTTTTTCAACATGAAATTTCCTGTAATTTTATACCAAATTTGCTTTTTTATGATTTATCAAAAAAAAATTCATGTTTTTTTCAAGATGGCGGAAAATTTTGCACGACAGTATGGATGTATATTTTTATTATGTTGATTAGGAGCGTGCTACATACCATTTACAACAAGAATAATTGCAATTAGTTCCACCTCAAGGTGTTTTTTTTTACTTATAACTTTTAAAGTATTATATCTTCTATCTTCTTTATCACAATCTTGTGAAATATATTCAAACTAACGTACATACGTGGCTATTGCCTGCAACTATCTTTTTTTTCCACGTAAAAGAATGCGAAAACTTTAAAGAGAAAATGTCCGTCTTGGAAAGCTATGATAAAGTCCTGTGTAATTTGACTCAATTAATAACTATTAATAGTGGGTAGAAACCACTTCTTTGTCTATGAAAACCGTCGGAAAGGCATCTGTAAACAATATCATTTAGAGCAGCTGTTCCCAACCTTTTTGAGGCTATTACCCATAAAGCAGGTTAGATATTAGAAAATACCCCCAAAAAAGTTTAGTTTAAAGAAACAAATTTGCTATTATCTATTGCATTTTTTCCTTTAAATCACGAAAAATAAATATTATTTTTAATTAATTTTAATCATTAAAACAAAGAAAACACCTAAGCTATTAGCAATTGCACTTTTCTCTTTAAATTACGAAAAATTAATATTTTTTTAATTAATTTTAATAATTCAAACAAAGAAAACAAGTTTTTTTTAAGAAATTTATTATTAAATCAAGAAGTATGTAAGACAAGGAGACGGTTGATATTGCTTTATTCTAACAATCTGTTTAATATTTGGTGTAGTTTCGGCCAATGCACATCGTAAGTCGTGCTCCGAGTTCAATCGGTTCCTTGCTTTTGTTTTCATTGTCAACAATGTCGAAAATCCACTTTCACACCTATAAGTTGTAGAGAATGGGATCAGTATTTTCAAGGCTTTCGCGATAATAATGGATACTCGCCACCAATCTTTCGCCAAAATCCGTTGCTACGTTGTGTGTTTTCGAAATCTATTTTCAGTGTGTTGTCTTTCGCGCTAAGTCCAAGGAATTGTGCTTTTGGCTTCAATTTCAGTATCTGGAAATATTCCTTCATTCACTGAAAAGGGTCATAGCACCCAAGCATTTACTTGGTGATTTTCCAAATCGGGAAAATATTTGCTGATAGAATATACTACTAATGACAAGTGGAGAGGTATTTAATCTGTGAATGAGCGTTTTTCATTTCTTGCGTCGAGCACTATTGTTAACTCTGGGAACATCGAAACGTTCTCAACTACACCTCCGGCGTTGGTAAAGCTGCAATTTGCTGAAGAACAACTGGCCAACCTTATCTGAGCCTCCAAATTCGTTGCACTCTTTAAAAACTCTTGTATTGTCGCACTATCTTTTCGATGAGGTGTGTACAATGTTCCACTACCTTAGGTATAATAATGCACCAGCAAATCAAGTGGATATGATTTTCACTGACTAAACGCATAATCGATTATATAATGCAAGGGCTTGACGTGCGTGCGGCCAGGCGACTTCTTGACAAATGTTTGTAGATCCGGAACCGAACGCTCCAACATGGATGGTGCTTCCGCCTGTAAATGAACCCACAGCAACTTTCGAGCTACTGCAGCTTCCTTTTCCTCAACAAAATTCTTCACTTTCGACAAGACATCTTCGCCAAGTGTAGTAGTGATCAGTGATTCTGAGAACAAGTATTCTTCTTTCAAGTCGTCACCTTTTATTCAGCGAACATAGACAAGTAGCTCGGAACAAGAGGCAACGTCGGTCGACCGTCGTATTAGCTGTAGTACCGAAAGATAAGGACTTGACGCTTATTCATTGAGCACCGTTCTAAATATTCTTGGCAGCATGTTCCTCGATAATGAGTTTTGATGATGTATTAGAAAGTTATGAAAATCTGTACACCTATAGACTTTTTTTTTCAAGTATTCTTCTAATTTATGGATTTTCCACAAAAAGAATACCTTACTTTAGACATAGGTAAAGACGAAAAGGCGTTGAGATTCTAAAACAAAAATTTGCTCATAGAAAACGAATGAAAAAGTTTGGACTTTGTGAAATAATGATTTTAGGTACTGGGAAAGTTCTGGGGAACATACGTTCTTCGATTTGTTTTATCGTTATTTCAAGTCATTCAGCCATAGTAATACCACCAAACTTACTTATTTACGGATCGTACAATTGAATGAAATCCCACTTAGATCGTTACGCTACACGAACGCGTGAGAGAGTGCGAGTACTTTGAAAGCGCTTACGTTAAAAACATGAAAAGTATAATTAAATCTCACTTCTTTTGCTTCTCATCTCAAAGCCCAAACGAAACCAAAATATAATTCAAAGTTAGCGAAATCGGTGAATCAAATCCACACATGCGAACGAATTGGTCTAGTGGCGCGGCAGGCGAACGACTGCCTGACTCAAACGAACAAGATCTGATCGACTAGCGAGCCGATAGACGCGCAACTAGGCGGCTCGTAGTTGCAGGCTTGTATTCCGATTTTAGGTAACGAAATTTATTACTAAAATATTCTAGATTCACTAACTAAGTTCACTATGATAAGTGGATTACGTAGCTTAGTGTAGATTTGATACAGATGAATTTTTGTAAGTATTTTTGTTTTTGTGACTGTGCGATGATCCAATACTTGTAATTTACTCTTACCCCCTCGGAAAAATCACATTTTACGCCCCTGGGAGTAATTACCGCCCCAGTTGGGAATCGCTGTACTAGTATATATATATATATATATAATATAATATATATATATATATATATATAATATAATACGGTATATATATATAATTATATATCTATATATATATATAATATAATATAATAATATATATATGATAGTTATATATATATAATATAGTATATATAACGATATATATATTAATATATATTATTTTAAATTGTATATATAGTATATTATATATATTATATATTATATATATATATATAATTATATATATATATACTATATATATATGTATATATATATATATATAAATACTAAAATAATCATATATTATATATATATATATATATATATATATATAATATATATATAATTATACTATATATAGTATTTATTATATATATATATATATAATATTAAGATCGTGTCCCGGGCTTTTTAATAATCACGCGGGAACTTTTAGTTTTTTGGAGGAAAAGTGCATAAAGAAAATACGGTTTAGAAAAACTCGTTTTGCATTATTTGCTTTGTCTTTTATATTGTATACATATATATTCTGGTACATGTTATTTTAATACGTGTTTTAAAACTATATTTTTGATGCGAAACACGTTATTTTACCTAAAATCTTTTATTATTTAATCATTATTGCTTATCAAAATATTAAAATTAACGATAAAACATTTTCATTTATTATTATTTTTTTTTATGAAAACGTTATTTTAACGTGTTCTAATATATGTTCTCTATATATTACTTCCCTGCCAAGACACGGAGTGATCTATCTTACAAAAGCGTACTCTGCGTGGAGATTTTTCTTAAAACAGGAACGTCAGGAACTTTTGTGGTGTTTGGGACATCGGGGAAATCAAAGACATTATGGACATTAGAAACATCAGACATATCATGGACATCAGGAACATCATGTACATCAGAAATAACAAAAACATCATGGCTATCGGGAACATTATGGACATCAGAAACATCATGGACATCAGGAACATCATAGACATCAGGAACATCATGAACTTCGGGAACATCATAGACATCAGAGTAAAGTTTGATTGACTGTTTCATGATGGCAGGTTTCAGTAGAGTAATTGAAACTATGATAGTAGGGCCTTCACGAAGTTCTATCTTGAAGCAATGATTCATTCTTTGTAGAACTTTGTATGGACCACTATAGGGAGCCTCTAGTGCTCTTCGAATCCAGTCTGTCCTCAATAAAACGTGAGAACAGGTTGTGAGGTCCTTAGGTTTATATGAAAGGTTGTGGAAAGAATGAATGGATGGAAGATCTCTGAAATCTATTTCCTTCATATGAACCCTGAATTTCTTCATAAAAATCTTCATATCCTGTTTGTTATTTGGAGTTGATTGACGAATTTCCATGGGGCAGAGCGAAGTTTTTCCAGTGACAGCTTTGAAAGCTGAATACCCCAAGTTATTTGGAATACATCTAAATCTGAGCAGGGTAGTAGGCAAGGAGAGGAGCCAATTTTCTTGTCTAGCCATTAAGGCAGTCTTGAGAGATCGTTGAAAATAGTTACGTTAAACTTAGGCTGGTAGGCCTGGGATTAAAGGTGTGACTGTTGTTCAAGTCTTCACCCATCTGTATGTTGCTTGATGGTTTTCGCTAATTTGAAATCTTGAAATTGATATTAGTGTCGACGGAAATAGTGTGACTGTTGTTTCCACCTTCACCGGCCTGCATGTTGCTTGATTTTTCGTTATTGCTGTTAGTCTGAAGGCATCTTATAGAAGGTATTGTTCTTTCCTGGTCTACCAATTATGAAGTGGAGGAGTTGTTGTTTGTTATCTTTTGAACTGTTCATTCACTTCAAGGGTAGTTGATGTAGTTAGTCTCCATATTCCTCTTTTTCGATCTTTTCCTTTTTCTTGCTTATCATCTGCTTTCTTATCTGGGACGAAGTTCTTGTTTTTTGATTGGTATTAAAGTTAAACTTGTTTAACAGAATATTATATATTTTTGGATATATATCTTTACATTATTATTTAATTTACCTCATTAATTTTTTTTTTATTATAGCGCATAGAATTAATATACAAAATAAGGTATCAGCTTTTTTACAACTATAATCTATTTTATATGTAATTATACATCATTATTTTTTCTTTATTAATATCGAATACATCAAAATAGAATTTATATATTATATATATATATATAGATATATATGAGTTATATATATATATATATATATATACTATTATATATATATATTATATATATATATATATATAGATTATAGTATATATATATATGGAGGGGGATATATAAATATATATATAATATTATATATAATGGTTTAGTATATATATATATATATATATATATATATATATATACTATACTATAATTATATATAATATATTATATATAATATAATAAAATAATAAAATATATATATATATATATTATATATATATTATATTATATATAGTATAAGTAGTACTTATATATATATATATATATAGTATATAATATATTTATATAGTATAATAGATATATAATTATATATTATAGTATATATATATATATATATATAATATATAGAATTGAATTAAACTGTTCATAATGTTAAGTAAATATATAATATTAAATCGTTCGCGGTCACTTGTTAATAATCACTCGGGAACATATAATTCTTTGGAAGGATAAAAGAACCCAAAAAAAACAAAGTGCATTAAGAAATATAGGTTTAGCATAAATTTTTTTTGGGGGATTAGTTTTGTTTTGGTTCTTTAACATGGAATACATATTTTTCTGGTAAATATTATTTTAATTACGTGTTTTAAAATTATATTTTGATACGAAATACGCTATTCGTTTACCAAAAATGTGTTAGTTTATTTTAACTATTGATTATTGAAAATATAATTAAAGTTACATGAAAACTATTGTATCATTTATTTTTGTATATGTAAGTAGGTTTATTTTTAATCGTGTTTCTATTTATGTCCTCTCTCTCTCTCTCTTCTCTCTTCTTCTCCTCTCCTCTCTCTTCGTCTCTCTCTATTATATTATATATATATATATATATATTATATATATATTATATAATATATATATATCATATTATACAATAATATAATTCTATATATATATAGGAACTTGTCTT